>JZKD02S1762982.1:51099-62745 GCA_000966675.3 Picea glauca | reverse complement strand
TGAAAACATTTACTCTGTCGACTTCATTTTATAAGATCAATAGATAAAAGGTAACTTTATTGAGAAATCCTAGCTCCAAAAAAGATTTACACTAGGAGAAACCTAGATCCAGAAGCTATAACATCTGTGTTTGATCCCGGGAAACTCTTAGATAGAAGAAAAGAAAGGGTAGTTGACTCTGGTATTTTTCTGGACATAAATCAATCATTGCTTAAGGACAGAGTAAATATTATTGATGAATTATATATAGATCTGTTGTTGCTTTGATATAGATGAATGATAGATAGTTCTGTTGTTGCTTTATGCTTAATAATGAGAGTAAATGATGGATTTGACCTATGTGAATGTGCTTAGTGCTTGAATATGCTAGATCTGATCTGTTTCATCATGCTAAGTGCTGCTAGATGCTAGATCTGGTTGAATACTGTGATGCTCTGTAATTAGGGTTTTACCTACGAAGTAGATATTGGTTAAACATTGATGAACTATATTGCTAAGTGCTTTGTCAAGGTGTTACAATCACAGATCTATGTCCCAGCTAAGGTTGCAGACACTGGATTCCTGCAACCACCCCTGCCTCTACCTCGGGTGAGACTTCATCTGCTTCGCAAGTGTTGCCTAAAGGGCCAGTAGTTAGGGTTTTGTTGGTGCGCTATTGTAGCGTTGAACCCTGGTTCTGCTCTTGTGCCAACAAATGGTTCTGTTGTTGGGACTTGAAACTGTGATTGCTGGGAACTAAGGAAAAAGGAGTTTTGTGCGAAGATCTGACCTGAAACTGTGACTGCTGGGAACTGAGGAAAAAGAAGCTCTATGTGAAGATCTGACATGAAACTGTGAAAGATCCGTGCTTAGATCTATTGCCCTAGTGAGTGGAATTCTACTTAATCTGTGAAAGCTCTGTGCTAATAAAAGATGTTCGATCTGAAGAAAAGAGGTAAGATCCGTAAGCTTTGTGCTTTATTAAAGGTAAGATAAGTGGAAATTTTTGTTTCAAAAGTATGAATCTGGGTATGTTTGATAAATTTTGTCCTAGCTTGAAAAGTAGGGCGTAGCTAGATGAAAGACGTTTTGATATGAATAGATATGATAAGAATAGTGAAAGATATGTTATACTTATGCATAGAAAGAATGTTTTGACTAAAAAATGAATGCAAAATCCTAGAAATAATTTTTTGCAGGTTAACTGCTATGATCCTAGTGTGCAGTACATGAAAGGCTGGGGATCATTTAAGAGAAAGAGAGGATTAACCCTTTGTTACAGTTGCAGAAGACCGGGTCATCTGGCTAAGGAATGTCCTGGTAGAAGACCTGGTTGTCTTTGTTTTAAATCTATGGACCATGAAGTTTTAGATTGCCCTAGAATGATTGCTAAGCTTGAAAGAATGAATATGGAACAAGTAGACCCTACGAAATGTCAGAAAACTGAGACCTTGGCAAAACCCTAGAAGGAATCATAGACTGTACTCTTGCATATAAAAGAAACCCTGAATGACCACCAAAATACTAATCTATCAGAGATCTTAAAAGAGAAAGAGCAAATAGAAGTAAGAATAGGAGACTTCGACATTGATTGTATTCTGGATGAAGAAACATAGGTGAATGTCATGACAGAAAGAACTTGGGAAGTTGTAGGAAAGCCTGCTATGATTCCTTCATTGGGAGGAATAGGATTGTTTAGAGGAAAACTGATAACCCTATGTGGAAGACTTACCCATATATCTATGAGTACCCATGGAACTTCAACAGAAGAAGATTTCGAGGTTGTTAAATTTAATGAGAACAACGCCCCATTTGCTATGTTACTAGGAAAACCTTGGATTGGAAAGGATTAGGCCAGAAGAAAAGAAGAAGAAGTCTTAGAGTAGAAGAAGCAAGAATTAAAAGTTTTCATGACTAGGAGGATCACACAGTTGATTGAAGAACATGAGAACAGATCGAAACTATTTAGGACCAGAGACTGGGATGTCAAAGTTGAAAGGACACACGGGGACTTGAGACACCTATCTGTACAGGAGAGTAGAGCATCTACCCCAACTAGAGAAGAAGTATTACCTGTGCACCCTATGAAGGAATCTCAACAAAGCGAATTTAATATGCCAAAAGAAGACAAGAATCATAATGGAAAGAGGAATAACGAGACGAATCTCACCGGAAAAAAGGTTAGAAATCTCAGCAAGAAGAGAGAAAAGATCGAAAAGTTACAGAAGGTTCCAGAGGGAACTTAGCAGAAGGAAAATTTGCAAAACAAGAACTTCATCAGGATATCAGAACATTGTCACATGGAACTTTGCCATGGTGAATAAATATAGCCGTTGGGAATAGTATAACAGTTATACCAATGCCACGAATGGTTAGAACAACATTTATGGCTAGGAAGCTCGCCATAAGACTATTGGGACTGCGCTAGAACGAGCAGAACTGAATTAATGAAGGCTTCTCGTCCGTTGGAGAGATATGTTACGTTGTTGTCTACTTATTCCATTGACTATTGCACCGAGAACACTTTTGCGAATTGTATCAAAGAGAACTCATTGCTATTGCACTGTGATTAGTAAGATCGACACCAGTTCTATTGTTTTGCGCATTCATTCATCTATCTGATCTAAGCGTGTATACCAGACGAGCTCAACGCCATGTAGAAAATCATCGAAGAAGTTCTCATCGATCTCATGGCCGAGAAAGTAATGTCTACAAGTATTCAAACATCATCAAAGAGAGAATTTCAAGCCTCTTCATTGACCGCTCATGGATTCGGGCCATCCCGAGTCGTCACAGAAAAGAGAACCAAGCATAAAGATGACCTAGCAAATGCAAAGCTGGTCCTGACCATACTGCCTAACTACATCCCGCCTCTGGCTAGCGTGGTGAGTCGTGACAGTGTGCCGACAGATTTTGAGTACACCATGGTTACTGCGTACCTCCCGAAGGGGATACACACAGTTCGATCACAACAGGACAAGATCGTAATGTTGAAGTTCAACGACTTCAACCTAGGAGACCGCAAGAACCATAGTATGCTCACCCCATATAAATACTTGACCAGGATGAAGGGGAAGAAATTGAAAATAATCCCTCAGCCATGGACGATGTACCTCGCGCAGTCCACCCTATTGAATGTAATGAAAATCCCACACTTTGGAAGGCACCAGGAAGTTAACGTCCGTGTCAATATCATAATTTCATGTTACCATGGAGGCTAATTATGGCTAGACCTCCGTATCACAGTTGATCCGAAACTGATCCATAGGATCACTGGATTGAGTATGAAAGGACCCAACCCGCAAGACTTCTACCTAGAAAAAGCCACAGATCGCACGTTAGCACAGAAGATCAAGGATACATATGACGATGTTGAGAAGGGGACGTAAGGCTACAAGGTAGCTTCCATCCAAAATGGCGCAGTGCGCCTAGCATGCCAATTAATCGCAGGAAAGCTTGTGAGAAAGAACACACCCACGCAGGCCATAGGCTTTGTCGTTGACCTCGCGGGGAAATGTGTAGAAGGCCTATAAATGAACCGAGCGAAATACCTAGTTAATCAGTTGGAATTAGACTGTCGCGAAGCACATGATCAGGTCTACGAGTTCCACTTTAGCTGGCTCCTGATCCTCATCACATTTATTTCTTGGGAGATGTTGAAAGGTGCGACCTTCCCAGACATTGAACCATTCGAGCCGCTCGTTGCGAAGTTCACCACGCTCTTGTACTCGAGTGACATGGGAAAACAGTGGAAGTCGAATGCAGTTTTTCACACATATTATCTCCAGCTGAAGAGAGCCATCGAAGTTGAACCTCGCATGATGACAAACACCCTACAAAGGTTCCGACCCCTCATGAAGTTCTGCACAGATCAACACTTCGTTTATATTATTGCGTGAGCAGACGAACATAAGGATGAGCTTCAGTCATACTACAAGCTCATGGAAGAGGACCTTGAGGAGATCACCAAGGACTAGTCAACATACCTCCTTATCCCCGCTGACCCTATAGAGATGTTTGACCCTGAAACTGACAGCTTGGAGGCCACTCAAAAGGAACATGACACACCTGGACCCAGTAGAAGGAAGAAGACTGAAGAGGTCCAAGACTTAAGCAATGCATCAGAGAAGACTGCTTTAGTAGAAGGAAGAAGACTGAAGAGGTCCAAGACTTTTCCATCACCCCCTCGGTCAGGTGATGGAAAAGTAGAAGAAATAAATGGAAAAAAAGATAAACAGAAGCAAGGAAAAGTAACACCACCTAAAGATGAGGTCGATCCCCTGAAACCCTCTTCGTGGAAGAAATCCAGAGTCACTTTGACCAAGATGCAGACTGTGCTCACTGTCAATGATTTTGACTTCATCATCGATGCTGTGAACGACGCCTCGCAGTAAATCTTGCAGAAACAAGAAGCCAAGCAGGAGGAGATGTGCGACAGAATTAAGGTCAAACTCCGAGGGGTACAACAAGCCCTTCAGTTTAGTCGCACGGTGTCCACTGCGCCCCTGCCATCGGGAGAACCAGAGTTGGGAGATGAGCCAACCCAACTCTGACGACTAGATGATGCGACTGAAGCTCACCTTTTTCGTGCACAAGAAGAAACAGAACAAGCCACCTAGGCCTTGAAGCAAGTGCAAGAAGTAATAGTAGAACAATGCTAAGTTGTAGAGTAGGAGAAGGTTGCCCTCCAGACAAAGTTTGAAGAGGAGAAAGCACAAATTCAGCAGGAAAAAGAACATTTGCTCGCAGAGCAACTCAAAGTGAAAGAAGTAGTCAACATAACACTTTGCTCTATGATAGGCTTAGAGACAAAGGCAAAAGACCAAGTTGCGTATCAAGTAGACCATCTCGCAGAAGCTATCCAACAACTACAACAAATAATAACAGACTTAGAGCTCCGCACAGTGCCCGACACCTCGCAGGATGTGAGGGATCAAAGGGAAGCAACTTCTCGAGGCACAATTGAAAGAATCAAGGGCCTTGCCTTGGAATGTAAAAAACTGAGTGATCGTAGTGCCTAGATGTATGAGCGACTCACTGAGAATCCAGAACTAAAGACACTAGAGTCACACCTCCAAGAGGTGAAGTATCAAGCAGAGATAGTACAGGCGCAGTTGAAGCCCCTGTTACCTGTTCAAAGAATGAAGCGATCCCAAGAGCAGCGCATTGCTCAACAACAGATCCACACCATTTAGAGAAAAGTCATGGAAGTGACTTAGAGACTCCAACCTATACAGGATGAGGCTTGCCAACTGTTCATAGAGATCGAAGGCCAAGGAGCAGAACTAGAGCAAGTCATCACTACAACAGAACAACGCCTAGAGGGACCTGTCAATGAAGCTGTTATCCAAGATTTCATTGACCAGGAGGTCATAGCATAGCAACAAGTTGAAGCAGCTCGAGCCAAGCTCGAGGATTTTGAGGCAAAATTATCCAGATCAGAGTGAATTGGGACGAGTCACAAGTGAGTGTTGGGGGCATGTTGGCCCTTGACCAAGTTTTGAGGATCCTTGGCCATGTTTGACCTATTTTTGCGACTTCAATAGGGTGTTGAAGGTGGAGTGCAATATGAAGCGGAGATCACGGGACCTCGGCCCCCTTTTAGGGCTTTTTGGGATTAGGGATTATGTAATGGGTATGGGAATGTCGGCCCATGGCTTTACCCATGTTTAGGACCGATTTTGTAATGTATAAATAGATGCTAGGAAATGTAGTGAGTATGAATGGCTAAGTGCGAATGACAAGTCAGTTGGAAGTGGTGCCAAGTGTAAGTAACAGTTGTATGTTCTTTATGTATGTTTGCAAGGCTGAGTGCAAGTGACTGTAAGGACTGTATGTAGGATTTGTGCTGTAACCTAGCTTGGGGAAGGAGGATCTAGCGAAGAGTGCGTAGATCTCCTGTCCTCTGTGAAGTTGATCTGAAGGCTCTGTGCATGTAAGAAGATTGAAGAAATCTAATAAAGAAGACGAAGAGTTGGTGGATGTAGCCCAGGGTGGGGGTGAATCACGTACATCCTATGTTGTGAATGCTTTGTGTGATGTGTTTATGTATTTACTTGCTTAGTGCTTTGATATAGATGAATGATAGATAGATCTGTTGTTGCTTTGTGCTTAATAATAAGAGTAAATGCTAGATCTGACATGTGTGAATGTGCTTAGTGCTTGAATCTGCTAGATCTGATCCGTTTCATCGTGCTAAGTGCTGCTAGATGCTAGATCTGGTTGAATACTGCAATGCTCTGTAATTAGGGTTTTACCTGTGAAGTAGATATTGGTTAAACATTGATGAACTATATTGCTAAGTGCTTTGTCAAGGTGTTACAATCACAAATCTATGGCCCAGCTAAGGTTGCAGACACTGGAGTCCTGCAACCACCCCTGCCTCTACCTCGGGTGAGAATTCATCTGCTTCGTAGGTGTTGCCGAAAGGGCCAGTAGTTAGGGTTTTGTTGGTGCATTGTTGTAGCATTGAACCCCGGGTCTGCCCCTGTGCCAACAGGCTGTTTGCACAAAGTCTCTCAGGTGTAGTCAGGAAATGGTTTAAAGCTCTTCCAGCAGTAAGTATCCTTAACTTTGTAGCATTTGAAACCAACTTTCTTGCAAGATGGGGTGATAAGAAAAATCCTCTTCAATTGTTGACCCAATATAATAACATAAAAAAATCATCGAGAGAGACAGTACAAGAATTTTCAACCATATTCATGAAGGTTTATAATTCAATCCCAATTGAAGTTAGACCCCCTCTTGGAGCTGCCCAACTTCGTTATGCTGACTCTTTTGAGAATGATTTTGCTTTGTTGTCAAGGGAAAGGAGATCTACCACACTAGATGACACAATGAATGATGCAATTGAAGTAGAAGTGAAATTGATGGCATCAGGAAAGATTAAACATAATCTTGATACTGATATGAAAGAGGTTCAAGGAGAAGCTCAACCCTCAACTTCCCAAACATCAAATGAAAAATTTGATTTAATGGTGACAACTATGGAAAGGTTGGTGGAAAAGATATCTTTAGAAAATAAACTTGCCATCAGAGATCAAGCTGATTTTCAACATAGAAATCCGAATTTCAGAAGAGCACCAGTCCCACATATTAGACAGAGAGACCAAAGAAATCAAGGTGATCAACAAGTTAATCCCCCTTTCCAAAATAATTATGTAAATGAAAATTTTGATGAATCTATTGAAGACAACATACATGGTTGCAATGGTACTGAACATATGTGGCCCTGTTGGCCCTTGACTAAGTTTTGGGAGATCCTTTGGTCAAGTTTGACCTATTTTTGGACTTCGACAGCCTGTCGAAGACGGAGCGCAAGATTAAGCAAAGATCGTGGGATCTTGACCCCTTTTTGGGTCCTTTTTTTTGATTTGGGAATATGTAATGGGAATGGGATGTCGACCCATGGGTCTACCCATGTTTAGGCCTATTTTGTATGTATAAATAGAAGGCTAGGTAATGTAAGAAGTAGTGCGCAAGAGTTGTGCAAGTTGGCTAAGTGCTAGGAGTTGGATCTGTGTGATCAAGAATTGTAAGGCTTCGTGCATATTATATGAGACTTGTAGAGCTAAGTGCAAGCCATTATAAGAGACTGTGAAGGCTTTGTGTTGTAACGCAAGGAAGGAGGATCTGGAAAGCTTTGCAGATCTCTTGTCCTATGCGGAGTAAGGGTTTTGTGGCTCTGTGCATGTCGATGACCGATTGAAGCTAATAAAGAAGAAGAATTGGTGGACGTAGCCCCAGGGTGGGGGTGAACCATGTAAATACCGTGTTATTCTACTCTGTGCGATGTTCTGATGTGTTTATGTGTTATTTTCTAAGTGCTTTGGTATATATAGATAGATCTGTTTATGCTTTGTGCTTATGATGAATTTGGATGTTAGATTTGATATAGGTGAATGTGCTTAGTGCTTGAATATGCTAGAGCCGATCCAGTTCTTTATGCTAAGTACTTAAATACATTAGATCAGGGTGAATGTTGCGATGCTCTGTTTTCTCTGCGGAGTAGATATTGGTTAACTAATAACGAACTAACGGTGCTAAGTGCTCTATTAAGTATTATAATCACAGATCTGTGTCCCAGCTAAGGTTGCAGACACCTAAGTCCTGCAACCACCCCCGCCTCTACCTCAGGTGAGACTTCATCTGCTTCGCAGGTGTTGCCGAAAGGTCCGGTAGTTAGGGTTTTGTTGGTGCGCTGTTGTAGCGTTGAACCCTGGGTATGCCCCTGTGCCAACAGGTCCTAACTAAAGAAGAACACGATCAATTTATGGATGTAAATGATAAGTTTATGTAGGAAAATGATGACATATCATCAATGGAAACATAAGAGTATAAGAAGGGGTTTCAAAACATCATCATGTAGTTTCAGAAGCAATACAATATCATAAGTAAAAAGGTGTCTGCAAACCCACCAAAAGGGAATCCTACAAAGGAGCCTCAAGTCAATTTACCTTCTTCAAGTCAACCTAAGAAAGACAGTTCTGCAAGGGAGGTATTGGAGAAAGTAAAACATAAAGAAGAGCCCCAAAAGAAGGTACTAGAAGTAAAAAGAGATGTAGTCATCACAGAGGTAGAAAAAACTCAATCTCCTTTTAATTTTGAAAGTGAAATGGAAAAAATCAAAATTTGCATTCCTTTCAATGAATTGATAAGGAATGGTAAATATAGAAGCCAAATAATAAAAAAGTTGAAAATGGAAGAAGCCTCTGATACTTTGAATGTGCAAGATGATCATCCTGAAAATTTTGTTTGGTCCTCGGGTGGAAGAAACTGGTGATGATGGTGATATACCTCCTTTCTATGTCAGCCTTAAAGTTCATGATATGACCTTACACAATGCAATGATAGATTCGCGAGCATCTCATAATTTGATGCCAAAAGTAATCATGGATGAACTAGGTTTGGACATCACTAGACCTTACAAAGATCTTTTATCTTTTGATTAAAGGAAGGTAACATGTTTGGGTTTAATCAAAGTTCTGGTTGTGTCTCTATCTCAAACTCCATCAAAGAATCTGATCATGGATGTAGTTGTTTCTCACATCCCTCCAAAGTTCGACATGATGTTGTCTAGATCATGGGATGAAAAGTTGAAAGGTACTCTATAGATGGATATGTATTATGCAACTATACCAGTGTTTGGCCAAGAAAGGAGATTGTATAGAGAAGTACTTCTAAAATACATGGTCAGTAGAAAAACAAAACCAAACAATCATCCTATTTATTCTTTTGACACTGAGGTTGGTTCTTCAATTTTCTACAATGACTTGTGATTTGAAGAAGAAGAGCCAAAGACTGTTGAATTTCTTGTGGAAGGTGAGGCTGATCATCAAGTAGGGAAAATTTCAGAAAAATAGAGAAAATGATGAGATGTGGAATATGAATTTTGATGGATCTGCTAGCAAAGAGGGAGTTGGAGCAGGTGTTTGGATAATTCCTCCTAGAACAGGTTCAAAACTTCATTCTTACAAATTTGCTTTTGACTGCACAAGTAACATAGTTGAATATGAGGCATTGATTTGGGGTTTGAACACTTTGAAAGAATTGGGTGCAAAAGGAATAGTTGTACATGGAGATTCTGAGCTTGTCATAAATCAGGTTAAGAGCATCTATCAGTCAAATCATCCTAGGTTAAGGGAATATAAAAATATATTTCTTGACTTACTTGAAAGTTTTACATAATATAACCTCTCAGTGATTCCAAGAGGACAAAATCTAATTGCTGATGCATTAGCCACTTCAACCTCTGTTTTCAAGATTCCTATATTTCCTAACAAAAAATATGAAATTGAAGTCAAGAACATGCCATCAATACTTGACAACATCAAGTATTGGCAGATTTTTGAGGATGACAAGTAGGTGCTAAGATTTCTACAAATGACTGATGAATTTGTCAACTCAAATATTGATGATGAAAACTGTTGTGATGAGGAAGAGGATGCATTCATGTTCTCAAATGATGATTGTTTCCAAAATCATGTTGCTGGTAGAGATATTGTTTAGCTAAAAAATAATATCATTCCCAAGGGTCTGGTCCCATTGGATTTTTTATTTTTTATAGTAACGATGTGGCAAGAAATCCAAGGGTCACTGCAAATGATGAAGACACAGATGATTGTAACATTGAGACTCGGGAAGATCCCAAAATCATCAAACTGTCCAAGACTCCCAGTCCAAAAATTAAGCAAATATATATCAGCCTAATGAAGGATTTCCCATATGTATTTTCCTGGAGCTATGAGGATTTAAAGGTGTATGACACTAAGGTGATTCAACGTGTAATTCCAATAAAAGATGATCACAAACCTTGCAAACATAAATTGAGAAGTATTAATCCCTTACTGCTACCATTAATTGAGAAAGAGGTAAGAAAGTTGTTTGATGCTAATATTATAGTGTCTTTAAGATTCTCTAAATGGTTGGCTAACTTAGTTCCTGTCAGAAAGAAAAGTGGTGAAATCAGGTTATGTGTATACTTTCAAAATCTAAACAGGGTTCCCCTCAAAGGCAATTATCCTCTTCCCAAGATGAATTACATTCTGCAGAAAGTGGTTGGATCACAGAAAATGTCAATGCTTGATGGCTTTTTTGGATACAACCAAATCATGGTGCATCCTGATGACCAAGAGAAGACAACCTTCACAACACCCCGGGGTACATTCATGTATGCTAAGATGCCTTTTGGTCTCATGAATGAAAGAGAAACTTTCCAAAGGGATATGGACATAGATTTTGCTGATGAGAAAGATAAGTTCATTGCCATTTATTTGGATGATATTACTGTGTTTTCATATTCTTTTATACCGCCCAAAGAAATTACCAAGTGCTAACACCTGACATCCTTGTGGTCCTATCTTGGATAGCCATATCATAGCCCAACATCCTGCATGCCATCCTATATATCTCATTATGTTTATAAATCTCTAAGCATTCAGTTGGAGTCAACACCATCCTCTGTATACATTGGAGGAAACCATCAATGACCTCACCATCAAAATTAAATCCACAAGCAAAAGCGAATGCAGGGTTGAGGTAGAGCCCTGCTGCATGAATGGGATGATGGAGAGTGTTATTCCATTTCTCATCAATCACACCCCATATATTAGTTCTCTTGGTGAGTCCTTCCTCCCCCTTGTCCTCATAGTACTGATAGATAGCTTCCTTGGCCCTATCCATGGCCTCATACAAGTATCCCATTGCATGATTCTCACCATCAACCAATCGAAGAACCTTTACCAAAGGTTCACTAATGGTACAAACCTCACCTAATACACTCTAGAATCTCTGGTCATGTCTCACAAGTTAGGCTATGACTTGCCCATATTGTTTGGTGCTATAGACACAAGAAACCCACTAATTAGAAAGAAACATTCTTTGTAACTCCAACATACTATTGAGGAGTGACTGAAGAGAAATGAATCTGGTGGTGAAACTTGTGATTGTGGGACGCACCAACTCTCTATTCCCTGTGAATTGTCTCATGAGTGAAAGAACAAGTGTGTGATTATATGTATATGTATATTGTCACACTCTGAGATGAATCAATGATTTCCTTGATCCAAGGAAGTTTTCCCATGTCCTCTAGTATCAAATCAATGCAATGGGTGACACAAGGACTCCAGTACAAGGATGGATACCTCTCCATAAGCATCCTCCCAATCA
>JZKD02S1762982.1:17698-34843 GCA_000966675.3 Picea glauca | reverse complement strand
GTAAGCATATTTCAGTCATTTGTTATTAATGAAATGAAGTCTTATTTCCGCTGCATCTCTGTGTTTATGTGTATTTCTGTATTTCATTGTGTTCCTACATAAATCCAGATCAACTGTGTATTTTTCGTGGCTATAATCAATTCATGTCATGGAGGTATGGATCCACATTGTATCTTTGGTGGCCATATCCTTAGTCAATATTTTTCATGGATCCATAGTGTATTGGTCGACGACCATGCTTTGAGTCATATCGTATTCCGAGGATAGGTATGCCTACCTCAAAAATGGAACATATATTAATACTATTTGATGATTGTTTGCAGCTTCTTTCAAGTTCTCCAACTCCACACCCTTGCATTAAAGATTTGTAAAGTGTTTCGACCATCATTCTCTTTTCTGACCTCACACTTTAGGTGCAATTCTGTTACACATGAAATTTGCACACCTAGGTACCTCGCCCTAAGTGTCGTAAAGTGTCACACAAGTGTGTCATACACCTCGACACCATGGAATAACCTATGTCACAATCCCTAGTCAATGTGGAGAAGGGATATATTACATGAAGGCCAAAATATCAAGTGCACATGAATTATTATTAATATTCATGAAAAAGAAAGTAATTAAGTGTGAGAATCCACCTCACATTTGGTCTCCTATTTTTTAGAGAAGGTGGAGGATCTCATGGATGGTTGAAATATTTCCTCCTTAAAATCCTTGATAGATATTTCCTCCCTAAAATCCTTAAGAAATATTTTCTCCCTAAATATCTTAGAGATCCCTTTTTTAGTGGATCTGATGAGAGATCCTCTCCATGGTGGTTAAGCCTCCAAATCCTATATAATGAGGGATTTCCATGGAGGAAGGAGGCATGGAGAAGTTTAGAGATACCAAACTTATGATATCATAAGGAAGAAAGCAAATTGGAGGTATCAAACATATGATTTGGGAGCTTTGTGCAAGGGCTGGACAAGGAGGACTTGGAGAGGCTGCTGCGACTTCATCAATGGTTTGTAAGTATCTTGGCCTGTTTCCTTCAAGTTTGTGTACATTTGAATGCGCTTTTCTTTTGTATAAACCTAGTTTTAAACTAACCATGGCTGAATAGGAAGTATGCTTTGTCTTCGTGGTTCATTGGATTGTAGGACTGGTTGAAAGACTTGGAGATCAAGCTCAACTTGGACTGAGCAAGGTCAAACTTCATAAAAAGGTACTCATACTCTCTTCCTCTTATGTATTGAATATCTTAGCTATGTTTAAAGAAAATTCAGTGTTCAAAGTTAGCACTTTTCTGTATTGGTCATAGGGGTCTAAGATCCAAGAGGGAATTGACCTGTCCGCAGGGGAATTTTCCTACAAAAGAAATTGGTGACTCCACGGGGGATCGACATTGATTTGTATTTCCTTGGTTTGTCCCTGACATTTTCCCACCTTTTAGATCATCTTTTCTATTTGTTTACGATCCATTACCTTTCTCCCAACTTCACTAGCAATTTCACCAAATTTTGTGCATTCTGGGTGAGTTTTTCTTTATTTTCTGACTATTTTTTGAATTTCTGGGTGGATCAACGCCCCGCTGTAGGCCATATCAGAGTGATAGAACTCCCCTATAGTTATTTAGGGAGTGCTGCAATGCTCTGTACCCTTGAGATAGGGAGCGCTGGTCTCCTTTTTGGAGGATTTTTGCCCTTTTTTGCTCAGATTTTCTCAACCTATTTTGTGGAAGTATTTACCCAGACTTATTGTTGGTTTCTGAAGTTATTTAGGTTGAGATTTGGTACTTATTACCCCATATTGTATTTATTGGAGCTTGAAACATTTTCAGAAATGTGAAATTTCCCTTTCTAGGTGCTTGTTTTGTCGGGACAATTTGAGTATTTTCTCTTTCTCCCCGTCTTTTCTTGGATTCTTCTTTGCATTTTCTTGTACTCATCGAATGTTTGTCAGTTGTTGAATCCTTGATTGAGTTCTTGTTAGAAGAAGTTTCTACTTGTTTTCTTTCAGTTCTCATTTCTTTGAGTGCATGCTTTGTTTGAAACCTTTGTCGCTTCGTGTCTTTTGCATCTGCATATGACTCTTTCTTTTGATTGAATGTCGTGGAGCATTGAAGGATTTGAATTTAATTTATTTATACATTAGAATCAAACAAAGAAGATAGTTGCATTCTTGATTTTGGGTAGTGAAACTAGATGGCATTTGAAGTAGCTAATTTGCATGGTTTTTGACATTTAGAGACATTGCGCATCTCAGAATGATAAACATTTTCTCCTTCTCGTAATATAGTTTTCATCGAAGTGAAATATTTGCATTATCATTTCTTTGCATTGATTAGAGTCGGTCAAAACATCATTTAGTCCATGCCATTTTCCTCTTGAGTAAACAACAACCTTAAAAATCAAGCACTAAACTAAAATTTATTATCAATTTTTATATTTTCTGGTAGCAAACCTACATTAGCTTAGGGTGTAGGGATTTGGAATAGGTGTGAAAGATAGCTTTCCAAAACTGTAAACAAACATAGAATATTGATTTAGAGAGAGGTGAAATCCATTTACTACATTTTGTCATGGGAATCCCTTCTAACACAAGGGTCAATCACGAGGTCACATTAGGACCGACAAAGTTACCCACCCTGCTTTGTTGGTCTTAGTGTAGAGATTGCGCGTATTATTGGGGGTCACTTGAGGGTATACCCATGATGATGTGTGGGATCCTCTCGAGTTGATTTTGGGCTAGATACCCTTCCTTTGCGCGTGCATCAGACTGTCGACTGTTTCCCCAGACATCATTGTTGTAATTGGTAACCTTAGTAGCCTATCTCTTTAGGGTTTTTACACGAGGTGACTGGGGAGGGGAAAGTCTTCACGGTACCTGAAATCGACATTGGCCAAACTCACTCGGGCTCCTTGGAGGATAAATCCACAATTACTGCGTGGAATCTTGCACCAGGGTGTAAGTCCATTAAGAAGGTCATCAACGTAACTTTTCCACCCACTCTATCTCGGCCTCTTCTTACATTGTTCCCACGACGTTGGATTTCATCACCAACTAGTACATTCACTGTGAGAAGGTTTTGTTTGTTTGCTTGATTCCTAGATTTTTAGCGTGTGTTGTTTATTTCCCCTAGCAGACTCTAGGTTGGATCTTTGTTTAATGGAATCAGTTCTCGGGAGTACCAATAGAGGAACCCCTTTTCCCGGGGAACCTTTCACATTTCCTTCTTTTGGAAACATTGGTCCTCCATGCATTGGCACACAGAGTCTTCCAAGACTCATGATTGGATTACGGGTTTGGTTAGTCCCCACTCCAGTGATCTCGAATCTTCCCAGTGCTTCGACTGCACCTAATTCTTCATATGTAAGTACACTACCCACACATCAACCTCATGTTGACTTTTCGCCTTCTTCACCCATTCAGTCTCCTTCCCTTTCTCCTTCATCACCTAGTTAAATCTCTAAATCAAGTAGCCAGGTTGATAAAAAGAAGAAGAAATAGAAAGAGAAGAAGAAGAAGAACCCCAAAGGGACCAAACCTCCAACCACATCAGATGTTGGATCCAAGCAACCAATTACTGTTAATTGTACTGGGAGTGTTGATGAGGTCGACAAGATTAAAACTAAGAATCTGAAACCCAAATTCCCTTGCAGTCTTTGTAAGGGTGACCACTTTCTGAGGGATTTCCCTGGTCTCCCCAAGGTCTTAGAAATGTGGTCTTCCACGTCATTGGCCCCTGCTGGACATGCTGGTGACACCCCGTCAACTAGTGATGTTAAGGTTGGTAAGAAGAAGATAACTGTCAAGTTTCCTTCCACGTTATGTAAAGGTGATAATTACTCTCACCTTTGTCCTCGTATGGAGAAGGCTTTTTCTCTTTTGGAAAAGATTCAACTTCCCACTGGTTATCGTAAGATTTCTCCCAACCCATCATTAGTGGATGGACTGGTCAATCTGGTTCCATATCCTGTCAGTCCAGTTGATCAGGTGGTCAATTCGGTTTCATCCTCGATTGAACCACTAACCAAAGTAGCTGATCTAGTTCGGTCATCGATCAACCCCACTTTTCATATGAAAAGTGAAACCCAAGTGGTTGATATGGTTCTGCTATCGGTCGATCCCACTCCTCCTTTGAGGAGTGCCAAAGTGGTTTCTTTGGTTACATCATCGGTCAATACCACTCCTCCCCTAAAGAGTGCCAAAGTGGTTGCTCTGGTTACATCGCCGGTCGATCCTGCTCTCTCGTTAGAGAGTGAAATACAAGCAGTCGATCTATTTCCATCTATCTACCCTATTATACCCTTGGAGAGTAAAAACCAAGTGGTCGATCTGATCCCATAATTGGTCGATCCTAATCTCCCTCTAGAGAGTAAACCTGATATTTCCCACATTTTTCTTATTGATACAAAATCTACTGTACTGGGGGGCATTCCTCCTTCTCCCGCAAAACCACCTCCAAGTGATGAGGCCGTCCTTTTTGATTGGGGTGTGCTAACTCGACCTCATCTTCCCTCTCACATTCCTTTCAATATTATAATACAGGTTTGTGGTCAGGACGTTCCCCAGACACTGATAGATGAAGGTGCATCCGTTAGTATTTTATCCTCTATTGCTTGGCAAGCTTTCGATTATCCTCAACTTGTACTAGTTACGCAGAATCTGTTAGCTTTTAACAGAAGAACCAGTCACCCTTTAGGATTCCTTCCTCAGTTTCCTATAACTTTGGGAGGGAAAAATGTTCTTATTGATGTTATGGTAGTCTAGGACCCCTTAGATTTCGATTTACTCCTTGGGAGAGATTATGTCTATGCCATGGAATCTATTGTGTCCACTTTTTTCGTGTGATATCTTTCCCTCACGTTGGAAGAATTGTGGCTATTGATCAACTTTCATGCATTGGTCCTGACTTGATTACCAACCCAATGACCTCGCTAAACCGTTCTTATATGAAAACAATATCGCCCTTGCCACATGCCAATTATGCGGCGTTATCTCCCATGCCTTCAACTTCCGATGAAGATGAGCCTCTCACTGTAAGATCAACACATGGTCATCTCTTTGATAGGGCTATTAGAGCCAGATATCCCTACCCTTATCGAGGTCGTCGACATGTATTCCTTCCAAAGTGATTTTCTTCCATCTAGCGAAGATCTCTTGGAAGCCATGATTGACGTTTATCCCTTGACATGTATTCTTTCTAGAGCATTGTCCTCTTGGAAGCCATGACCAAGAAGAGGTCACGAGCATGGTTTTTCTTCTCTGTGGCAAGCTCATTAAAAAATGAAACAGAGCTCCTGAGCATATTTTTTCCTCTCTGTAGAAATCTCGTTAAAAAATGAAACAAAAATCTCGAGATTGAACCCAAAGCCATGAGCATAGTTTTTCCTCTCTGTAGCAATCTTGTTAAAAAATGAAACAAAAATATGGGGATTCAACCTGGATCCATGAGCATAGTTTTCCTCTCTATGGAAAGATCATTAAGAAATGAAACATAAGCTATGAGCATGGTTTTTCTTCTCTGTGACAAGCTTGTTAAAAAATGAAACAGAAGCTACGAGCATAGTTTCTCTTCTATGTGGAAAGCTTGTCTAAAAATGAAACAAAGGCCTTGAGCATAGTTTTTCCTCTTTGTAGTAAGCTCGTTAAAAAATGAAACATAAATATGGGGATTGAACCCGGAGCATAGTTCTTTTCCTATGTCAATCTCGTTAAAAAATGAAACAATCACCTCTCATACCAAGTCGAGTGTTTCGTTAGGTCTCGTATTTGAACCTTCCTTTCATCCACCCTTATCCTCAAATTGGTGACAACCTCAAAGTCAGTGAATGAATTGAAGCTTGGGGGGGCATGTCTCCAGCCTTTGATTATCATTCTGGAGTTAAGCAGCTAGCTTTTCAAGTTGGGGGCAGAGTACCAACCATCCATGGGTATCCCAACCTTTGGAAATTACGTTGGGAATTTACAAGTATAGTTTAATTTTGTTTCAAGCTTGTGTAAAAATGAAACCAATTCCGAGCTTAGTATTTGTTCTTTCTCTCGCTCGAAAAAACATGAGAATGTAACCAAGTAGACTTTTATCACTTTTTCAGACTCGTAAAGGTTATACGAAAAGGGAACCCCTTGGAGTCTCCTTTAAACTTTTTTCAGACTCTCTAAACATGAAAATATTGTCGAGTGATATTGCTTCCTTTCACACTCGTTAAAAGGTTTGAAAGGGCATCTTTCGAGTGGTAGTTTATATATTTTTCTGCCTCGTGAGACTAAAATTACAAAAAAGGACAACCCTGGTGTCTTCTTTAAGTTCTTTTCAGACTCTCTAAACATGAAAAACCACTGCGTTTTCCTTCTTTGGACTCGTTAAAATTAGACATTGAAGGGCCCATATGGGAACGAACCCTTACTTCTTCTAGTTCATTAAACAAAGGAAGAGGAACTTACCGAAGGTGAGTTATATGAAGCATGTGTTACCCTCCTCGAGCTTGTTAAATTAAAAAGAGGTACTCATCTATCTGGGTGGGGGAAAAAATTGAAGGAAGTGGGTCAAGTTTTTGAGAATCCTTTATGGCAACTTTTGTCGCCCTTGAACATGGCACCTGTTTGCGTATCATATTACAATTGGGTAATCCGCTTGTCTTTGAGTTATACCAATTACACGTGTCACCATACTTTTTCGTCTAGTCGAAGAGTGCTCTTATTTTCATCACATTACATTTTGGTACTCATTGAGTCAATGCTGCCAAGAAAGTTGTCGTGCCTCATCATGTTCAAGGGAAGTTTCACTTCAAACCAACCATCTGCAGTATTACCAGTTTACATTTCCCATGTTAGTCCATACTCATTTGATTCACCATCTTACATCTCTATGTCAGTTTCACATTGTTGATGGGGGATACATAAAGGCCCTCCTTCGATGAGTCTTTTCCTGTTGAATTCAACACATCATCTGAGAATTAGACTAGAAACTAGTTGGTACCTTGGGACTTGCATGCCTCAATGACAAGCCTCCTCGCTTCCGAAAATGGGTTTACATAATTGACCTATGATCGGATGATTCCACGAATGTTCGACTTCAGTTCATTTATTCACATTCGTTGGAATGTACTAGGGTACCTTGGGAGTCATTGAAATCATTGGTGATTTCCCTCGCACTTGTTAACGATTTACCTTAATGACTAGTAATCAAGTGGTTTCTACCATGTTCGACATCAAAACATCTATTCACATGGCTAGATTCATACCACATCAGGGTTGGTAAGAAGACCATGGGTTGAGTGTTCACTCTGATATCTACTTTACCCAGGTTGTGAAAGGAGATCATTTGAGCATATTGATTATATATTGTCACATAGATCCACTTTCTATTGGTCCGTGGCTATGTTTTTTCATCTCGTAGCTCCATCGTGTATTTTTTGTGGCTACGAACAGTTCATGTCATAGAGGTATGGATCCACATTGTATCTTTGGTGGCCATATCCTTAGTCAATATTTTTCATGGATTCACAGTGTATTGGTCGACGACCATGCTTTGAGTCATATCATATTTCGAGAACAGGTATGCTTCCCTTGTAAATGGAACATATATTAATAATGTTTGATGGTTGTTTGCAGCTTCTTCCAAGTTCTCCAACTCCACACCCTTGCATTAAAGATTTGTAAAGTGTTCCAACCATCATTCTCTCTTCTGACCTCACACTTTAGGGGGCATTTTGTTACACATGAAATTTTCACACCTAGGTACCTCGCCCTAAGTGTCGTAAAGTGTCACATAAGTGTCTCATACACCTTGACACCATTGAATAACCAATGTCACAATTCCTAGTCAATGTCGAGAAGGGATATATTACATGAAGGCCAAAATACCAAGTGTAGATGAATTATTATTAATATTCATGAAAAATAAAGTAATTAAGTGTGAGAATCCACCTCACATTTGGTTTCCTAGTTTTTAGGGAAGGTGGAGGATCTCTTGGATGGTTGAAATATTTCCTCTTTAAAATCCTTGAGAGATATTTCCTCCTTAAAATCCTTAAGAAATATTTTCTCCCTAAATATCTTAGAGATCCCTTTTTTAGTGGATTTGATGAGAGATCCTCTCCATGGTGGTTAAGCCTCCAAATCCTATATAATGAGGGCTTTCCATGGAGGAAGGAGGCATGGAGAAGTTTAGAGATACCAAACTTATGATCTCATAAGGAAGTAAGCAAAATGGAGGTATAAAACATATGATTTGGGAGCTTTGTGCAAGGGTTGGATGAGGAGGACTTGGAGAGGCTGTTGCGACTTCATCAATGGTTTGTAAGTATCTCTTTTGAGTTCTCATTAATATATATGTCCTTGGTTTGTTTCCTTCAAGTTTGTGTACATTTGCATGAGCTTGTCTTTTGGATAAACCTAGTTTTAAACTAATCATGGTAGAATAGGTAGTATGCTTTGTCTTCGTGGTTCATTGGATTGCAGAACTGGTTGAAGGACTTGGAGATCAAGATCAACTTGGATTGAGAGAGGAAAAACTTCGTAAAAAGGTACTCATACTCTCTTCCTCTTCTCTATTGAATAGCTTAGCTATGTTTAAAGGAAAGTCAGTGTTCAAAGTTAGCACTTTTCTGTCTTGGTCATAGGGGTCTAAGATCCAAGAGGGAATTCACCTGTCCATAGGGGAATTTTCCTACAACAGTTGGGTAAAATCAAAACTGTATTTTAAATCTGCATCCTTCTACTCAAGGAACTTATGTAGATGATTTATGTTTGGAAGTAACATTCTCCATAGGCTCATATTAGCCTTGGTAACCGATTCTTATGACCATACATCAACACGTACAATTGCACAGTGAATTCAACTTCCTTATTTGGGAATGTTAGCAACGTACAATGGCAATTTCCAAAGCATTTATCAACAATAAAGGATTTCATTCCTGTCTTCAGTAGGGGTTTTCTAATCCTCTAAATATGGTATTTTGTTTTTAAGCAACTCGTCCATGAGCCCAAGTAGGCCAAGTGTTGTAACCATGCTTTGCTACCAATTTGTAACACACCCACAGTTGGGACTCAAATTTGCACTCTTCTTAGGAGAATTAATACCCTCATTCGGGGTTTCTATTCCATTATGCTCTTCTAGAGCTTTCCAACCATGATCTCCATGCTCCAAAATGAGCTCAGAGCTAGAAGATATCCTCTCCCAAGTACTTCGGTTTCTTTCATCGCCCTATACTAGCATATGACTGTGGGCTATGAATAGATGCCAAACAACAAGTGCCAAGATGACCACCACGTGAATCCTCTGGAGTGGAAAACCTTTGAAGTTCACGATCTGACGCTTCGTGTCCTTAGGGATTTCGACGACCCTGATTTACTTCAAGACTTCGACATTTGGGAGTTTCAAACATTCCTACACCTTTTTCCTCCGAAGTACTTCATACCTGGAGTTACATATCAAGCGCCACACGTCCCTCATGATTGACGATTATGATCTTCTTCGAGACTTCGACGTTCAAGAGTTCTGAGCATTCACACCACCTTTTCTCCCGGAGTGTTTTCTTCCAAAGTTAAGGATCGTGCGCTAAGTGTCCCTCTCATTTGACAATGGGGATCCACTTTAAGCATCCCTCTACTCTGTGTTGCTTTCTACCTGCTTCCAAAGTACGTGATCTACTGACACGTGTCTCTCGCAGATCGACGACTATAAATTACTTTGGATCTTCGGGATTTGGGAGTTTCAACCTCTCCCCGCTCGCTTTCTCCCGTAGTGATTTCACCTGAAGTTGACAATCTGTTGACCCGTGTCTCTCTCAAATTGATGATCATGATTTACTTTGGGAGTTCTCAACTCGCCTGACCCCACTTTCCTCCAAAGTGGCTATCTCCCGAAATGGAAGATCTGCTGACACTTATCCTCAGCTGATGGACGACTCAAATGAACTCTGACTCTCTAGCCTTCAAGATTTCTTGTTCAACACATCCCCTTTTCTCCCAAAGTGATTTCACCCAAAGCGCAGGATCTGACGACACTTGCCCCTTTGGCTTGGATGACTCAAATCTTCTTCGACTCTTCGACTCGTAACTTTTGTTCAAGGGTCCTTTGTATCCCAGTGTGTGCCACTCCAAGAGTGACATCTGGAAACTCCATCACTCAACACATGGGCTCCCACACGATCTCGACATTGATACTCGCATCCCCATGATCGAACGGTCGTGAGGGATCCTGAAGGATCCTTAGATCCACAATCCACACCAACTTCAGGACTTCAGGGGTTTTGGTGCTACCAAACCGCTATCCTCCTGAAGTTGTCAACATCGAACTAACTATATTGTATATCCGACGGTCATAATAGTTCCCAGGCATCCTTAGATCTACGACCCAGATTAACTCCAGGACTTCAGGGGGTTTCACCTTCTGTGCAATGAATATGATCGATTCGTCGGACCCGAGAAGTCCGAAGGGTTCTAAGGATTAACACCCGCATTATTTCTCCAGATTCGACGATCATGCAGAACTTCAAATTCTCTTGAACTAATCTCATCCATTTGTCTTTCAAATCAAAGGATCTCTCCTTTAGGGGCTTGAAACTCGCTATTCTACTTGAGTTCCATCAACTCCTTAAATACTTAAGTATTTTGTGCTAATTCTCCTGAAATCAATGCTTAGAGAAATCCTCCATGCACCTCTTATGCTCATCTATCAACTCTAGAACTTAAGGGTTCTCGATCTCTGTCTGCCTTGCACGGAGCCTATGAATATGTGCAATATCTCTCCCGAGATTTAACAGATTCCTTCCTCCAAGGAACTCAGAAGGACTAGGAGTGTCGACATGCACACGTGAAACTGTGTCGACGGTTGACGAACTCACGTTTAGTTTCTCTAGTTTAAGCCACCACAAGGTTCAAGCAATTACGAGTACAAGTCATGTTAGAACCATAAAATTTCTTACGTGCCTAAATACACAATCAAGTAGAAATAAAAGGGATACAATATAACCATTAAGCAGACATGCACATCCTTGAAGCATTCACATGATATCCAACTTTAATCTATAGTTACAATCCAATTACATAGGATATGAGAATACTTACCTTTTACAAGTGGCAGCCAACTAACTAATTGTGGGTGTTTGCATCTCCACCCAACCATAGGCTCAGAGGCATTCATTTTTTTTACCCTGGCCACCCTAGTGCCAAGCCATGATATCACCAGGGAACTCTCACAATTTCTCAAGGATTCTTTCTCTGTTTCAGCTTCTGCTCGGGTTCTGTTCTCTGTAAAATTTCAGAGATATCTTTCTCTCTCATGGCCTTGGCGAGGTTTATCATATGCTCACTCAAAACCAAGCTTGCGACCTTCTGTTCATCATCCGCTGGAGAGATCTGCATGCTCTCCTCTTTGTCTATATCTTTTCCTTGTCTCTATTTTCTGTATATCTTTTCCGAGGATGGTTCTCGACCCATCCTGTTCCTTTTGTCAGAAGGGAAGTCGGGTCAGCTTGGTTTGACAGACCCTCCGATACTTTGGGATGATGTTCTTTAGTTAGACCATGCTTCCATTCATGGGGGTGGTTCATTTCTCAACCACCAGTCCTTTTTCATTAACTGATTTCTCTCCTTGGGATCCAAAGAGGCTCATTATCTCAACAAAGGGAGTTTGGGTCATTTGAACTAACTGACCCTCTCTACAATCTCCTCACTCTTTCCTATAGTGATATCATGGCTAGTATTCGAGGCTTCACCTCCACAGTTAGTCATTGACAATTTAAACCATAATACATTTACATTGTTCCCATGCCATAGCATGGTAATTATAATTAACGATTAATTACAAGCTGGGGGAAATAGGGGTGTTACATGCATAATGTGCCTTATGCTAGGCACCCAAGTTACCAGAAAATGTTTGCATCTATCAAGAGCCATTATTATTGGCCATCTATGAAGAAAGAGGTTGCTGATTTTATTTCCAGGTGTTTGTAGTGTCAAAAGGTCAAGGATGAGAATAAACACCTAATCGGGTTGCTACAACCATTGCCCATTTTTAAGTGGAAATGGGAAGTTGTGACAATGGATTTCATCACCAGACTACCCAGATCAAATAGGAAACATGATTCTATCATGGTAGTGGTGGATAAGCTTACTAAAGATTCCCATTTTATTCCAGAAAATCTCACACACAAGGCACCCAACATTGTTGATATTTATATGAGAGAAATTGCTCGACTACATGGTATACCCAAGACAATTGTGTCTGACAGAGATCCAAAATTTACATCAAATTTTTGGAAAGGATTATTCAAGGGATTCAAAGCAAATCTAAATTTTAGTAGAACTTATAATCTAGAGTCAGATGGGAAGACAAAAAGGGTGAATCAGGTGATAGAAGACATGCTAAGGATGTATGTGATGGATAAACCATCCAAATGGGAGGATTATTTTAATTTGGTAGAGTTTTCTTATAACAATGGGTACTGAGCATCTCTAAAGATGAGCCCATTTGAGGAACTTTATGGTAGAAAGTGCAACATACCAGTGATATGGGACAACCCAATATACAGAGCAGTGGTTGAGCTAAAAATACTCAGGGAAATGGAAGAGCAGATGATGAAAATAAAACAAAATTTAAAGGTTGCCCAAGACAAGAAGACAAACTATGTTGATAAGGGCAGAACTCACAGGTAATTTAAAGTGGGTGACCATGTGTTCTTGAAAGTAAAATCCAAGAGAAGTTCCCTGAATTTGGGAAATTTTTCAAAGTTGGCAGCACGTTACTGTGGGTCATTTGAAATCCTAGAGAGGATTGGTCCTGTAGCATATATGATTGCCTTACCAACATCAATGTGTATTCATAATGTATTCCATGTGTCATTGCTTAAAAAGTATGTACCCGATGCTAATCATGTCATTGATTGGAATGTAATTCAGGTGGAGCAAGAGGGGGACTTTCAAGTGCATCCGTTGTGCATATTGGACCGAAAGACCAAGTAGCTCCAGAATCGAGCTATAGGGCTAGTAAAGGTCCAATGGACCTTGTACGATCCCGAAGATGCAACTTGGGAGCACGAGGATGTTATGCAGGTAGAATACTTGTATCTTTTTGAATACTTTTGAAATTTTGGTTGTATATGTGTATATATTGCACCGAGGATAGTGCATAAATAAGGGGAGGGGAATGTAATACCCCTAGGCCAAACCCCATTTGCACATAAAAATGTAAATGTAATTATACATATAAGATGATGAGGTTATGGTGTGAGGTCTTTGGTTCGGTTCTGCACGCATTGAGTTAGTGTGTGAGAATCTCATACCAAAGAAGTGCACACATTTTATAATGTATCACGCACATGTGTAAGTGTGTGAGGATTTCACACTAAAGGAAGGGTGTGCACCATCCTGATTTTGCATACAATGGAGTAAGTGCATGGTTTTGAGGCCACAGTTCCTTTGTGTATATGTGTTTTGAGGAAAAAGTGCCTATGTGGTTATTAAGCTGGAGAGCCAGATGCTAAATGGCCAATGAGCCATCATTTTAATATGTAATAATGTGCAAATATTAAAGAAAACACTTCATTGCTGCATACCAACTATGTAAAAGAGTATGGGGGGCCAAACTCCACTAGATAGGGAAAGTGAGCTAAGATTTAAGGATAAGGGGCTAAGCTAGGGGGGCTTAAGCCCAAAGGAATATTATATTAATATTCCTTAAAGTATAAAGTATGGATAATTATTTTATCCTAAGTTCTAAGGATGGGGACAAGTGGGCCCAAGGTAGATCTCAACATGACAAGTGTCAAGTTGGGAACATGCATACATATAGTTTGTGATTAGTTCATTTTCCTATCATTTTGTCATCATTCTTTCACTCACTCAACTGTTATCCATACCCTATTGTTACTATACATGTTCCTGTACATGTACCATGGTTATCTTTGGAGTTGGACTGAAGAAGTGGGTTGTCAAGCCCATAGAATATTGAAGAGGCAAGTTGTCAGGCCCGTGAGAATTCTCTCCAGGTGAGAGAATTGATGGGAGTTGATTTTCAAAGGTGCCAAAATGCAACTACAGAGCTCTAAGACTTTCTATATGTCCTCTTGCTGAAGCCCCAGAAAGGAAGTGGGGCAACCAAGGAACTGTTGAGCAGAGAAGGGGCACACTTCTTGGGGTGGGACAAGCATGTGGGGAATGAGGGACTGTAGGCTATTAGTTTGAGTTGGCACCTATGACTAAAATTTCCTTCTATCCGAGATGCCTTAGCCGGGTTAGGAATCCTTTACCCAGGTCAATTGTGTGTTAATTCATATGTTGCATTAATATTTATGCATTTGTTTTCATGGGTTTTTCCCGTGTATTTTGCATGCGTATTTCTGTTATTATTTTGTATGAATCTGTGCATTTGCAGAGTTTTTTATGATTTAAATTACAGAGTTCGAAATTTTAAGTGGCATATCCCAATAGGTGAATGGGGATGTTACACCTACAATGATCTGATCCAGTAATGTTCTCTCTGCAAGTGACCCTCCAATCCCTCTTGTAACCCTCACGAACTAGATCCAACATGGCATGTTGCAACCCGACTATAGAGTTCCTCGTGGAACAATTGTTGGATGTCTAATGGGGCCTCGTGGGACACCCTGTACTCAAATCACGGGGATTCCCTCAACCATGATTTAACTGGAACCCCTGTAACGCTTGCAAAAATTCTGGATCAACCTCTTCTGAAAAATCTCTGCGAACTCCTTGTGAAACCCTACAGTTGACTATGAACCTGAAATGAAGCTCCAATGGAAATCCTAGGTGGAATCCCCTCTTGTCTAGCTAGGGTGGATATTGCACCACCGAAACTAAACTACCATGGTGGAAGAGGTTTTCTAAACCCCAATGAAACAATGGCTCCAAGAACACTCGAAAATGAGAGATCAAATCATAATGCCAAAGAGAAGGGTTACCCCTCTATTTATCCTTTCTCTTGTTCTTCTAGATCTTTCTCCTTTTTGATAAAATCAAACCCTCACTTTATTTTCCCTCCAATTTCATTTAAATATAATTATTTGTTTTTATTTAATGTCGCTTTAGGATTTGTCATTATTTTAACCTAGTGACACCAGATAACCTCCTTGACTCCCTTGTCCTTACTCACTATAGCCTACAGGAGTCGTATAGGCTATTAAGTCATCCTCTGTTATGATCAATTGGAAGGGGAAATTATAGTCCTCCCTTCCCAAGATTGCTTGTCCTCATGCAATTCTAGATCAAGCTGCTTCAAGATTTGTTCTCCTTCCCAAGTAGCATCCTCCGTGGGCAATCCTCTCCATATGACCAAGTACTCTCGAATAAATTTGTTTTTATAGAAAGATTTGTCTCACCCCATGCAACTTGCTCAAAAGGCCTTTTCCATTTTCCTATGCAGAATTGAAGTCCCCTTTTGCACGTATGAGAGATAAAAACCATATTTTTCCACATATACGCGCCCTAACATCTATACAACATGCACATACGTAGGTTGCACCATTACAACCCATGTACATTGGGTTTTGTGCCCAAATAAAAAAAAAAATATTGTGTCGGGTTTCCATGTCACGTCACGAGATCCATGATCCTTGACCTTCCATATAATGGAAACGTTCTTACTCGACCCTTCAATTTCATTTGAAGGCTATAAATGGGCCATATCCAAGTAGTGGATGAGGAGAATAATTCAACTTTTGAGAGAAAAGTTACTATGAAGAAATTATTCACTTCATATTGAGTCTGGATCCCTTTGTCCTTTAAAGTCTGAACACATTGTTCATCCCCCAAGGTCTTTCCTCTTTGATGGAGAACCTCATTGTCTCTCTTATATGAGATTTCCTTTGGTGGAGGATTGAAGTGGTGGAGACCCAGCTAGAAGGGACTTAGTTTCTCAGTTTCGAGACGTGCCAACACAAAAGTTTTTCACTCATACACTTTTGTTGATCATATTTTAATAGAAATACTCTTTTCTTGTCTAATCGATGTCTTGCAAATATTTGAATTATTATTCCATGGGAATATTTATTATGAATGTTAATGGATTATGCTATTGTATGTGCTAAATTTATATATTATCACCATATGCTTGCATATATTGGTTGTTGAGGACAAGTTGTAGGAATAGATCTTTGAGCTACGTGCTCAATGGTGGTCTTCATTGAACGTCTAGACGAGGTAGGTTCTTTATCTTGTCTTGTTATCATTTACATTTATATAACATACTTGGGATTATATTCGATTTTTGCAGTCATTCTATCTGCTGTGGTTTACCCCATGCCATAGAGTGATTTTCCTCATAACAGAATTGACAAACATACCAGGGATTTGAATCTTCTATTTTGGGGTTTGGAGTGTTTTTCTCCTTTGATTGCTTTCGACTAGCTTGAGTTTCCTTTCGTCTGATTTCTTGACAACCTATTTTCATTTTGAATATGAGTTTCTTGGCCTTATCCTTAACCCGACAATTATTTAATAAATATACCTGGTTTTTTCCTTGACAGACACGTACATACATGAGCTGCCATTCTATAGGGCATGTACATACACAATTTTTCTTAAACAATCATGTACATCAATATTTTTTTCTCGATTGCTGAGTTTGGTGTTTGTTGGGCGAGTTTTGATAGTTGTTGAGTCTTGTTGGGTCTCTGTCATAGCTGTTGAGTGCCTGCAGAGTGATAAGAAACCTTTCTTTGGTTGAATTTTTGGGCGGTTCTTCTTTCTCAACATATTTTTTCATTGGTTGTCCTTGCATCTTGGGCTGAGTGTTTGCTTCTTGGTATCCTACTTTGTTTGTCTCTTTTTTCTTACAATAGGGTCTATATATCAAGCTGATTATTCAATCCTTTCATTTGCATTCTTTATATTGAAAATACAAAAATATACATTTTTCATTTTGGCATTTGATCTTTGGGTTATTTAATATTGAGATTGATATACATGGAAAGATTGTGTCTTATTGAAATTGCAGAATTGAATTGAAAGTTGCATTTGTGAAAAGCTTATCATTTTTTTAGAATTGAAGTTTGGACTTTGAATTATATTCATACCCATTTATTTTATATGTTGAGTCACAACATCATTAGTGTCACGACCAAATCTTTTGAGTAAACAAAGCCATTAAAAGTAACGCTGATAAATTTAAAATTGATTAGAAATGATTTTATTTTT
>JZKD02S1762960.1:79907-108703 GCA_000966675.3 Picea glauca | reverse complement strand
TTTTGTCCAATTAAATATACAAAATGAGGGTGGAGTGGGGCATAAATGAGAGAAAGGATATTTATTGAAATTTATTAAAATTTTGCATAACTAACTTTTGGAATTTTTTTTTTTTTAAACTTAATTAAACTAAATTTTAATTTTTTAATTTATTTTTCTAGTTAAATTTATTTCTGTTTTATAAGATTTGGCTTAACCTTAAACTACTAATGACAATTTATATGAATATATTAAAGTTATATAATGTTAATTCTCCAATTTATATGAATATATTAAAGTTATATAATGTTAATTCTCCCGTATATGTTCAACAATAAAGTACTCTTATTGGGAATTAGAGTATTTTTTTTAAAACCAATTTGACTCAAAACCAATTACACTATACAATAAAGTATTCTTATTGGAAATTAGAGTAATTTTTTTAAAACCAATTTGACTCAAAACCAATTACACTATACAATCATTGTAGGTAGATATAAGAAGGTGTTTTATGAATATTAACTATGTTAACATGTATATTTTACAATTTAGAATGATTTTTTTTAATTAATTCATGAAATATTTTATGATTGATATTCATTAATTAATTTAAATAACAAAATATTTCTATCCCTTATTAATATTTATATAAAAAAATCATATTTATTTAATAATTAAAATAAAATATAATTAAATTCTAGTTAAACAAAAGTTTAAACATATCACATTCAAATGCAAATTTTATATTAACTTTTCACACTCTTATTTGACATTATTTTTTTCTAAAACCTTTAAACACTAAAGATTGACTCTAAACACTAATATGCATCTACTCTTAGTTATTTCAAAAACATGTGTGCTCCACATAAGTAAGTTGAGTTAATTCAAAATACATTTGTACACAACATATGTATCTATGTAAGAGATTCAATTATGCTAGTTAAGATATTCAAATTATGCTAGTTAAGACATTCAAAATTAGTATCTACATTATTTTCTCTTATTTATTTAGGGTTTCTCCTATGATCCCCTAGATGATTGAGAGTTTGATATTTGATTTTGTTGGTAGCTTTAGTTATTGATCGAGCTTGGAAAGAGAAGTGGTAACAATAATTAGACTACAAACATGTGAAATTGAAAAATTTGCATTACATTTGGGAGATGCAACTCACCTACTAGTTGTTTTGTTCTCCGATATTAATCCTTTGCTATGGAACCACATATTTCCTTATTTTGTCTACATAGCACATAGTGACGCCTTACATATGCACTGTTACTAATCCCTTGCTATCGAACCACATTTTTGTATTCTATTTGCATAGCACATAGTGATGTATTATATATGCATGTCATTGCAGTACTTGTTCAAGATTATGGTTTGAGAAGAATTACAATGGTTTACCTAGATGATGAATATGAAGAGTCTTCATTATTCATGTGGACTTTTATCTTGGTTGAAAATTTGTTATGGAGACACATCGATTAGGAATGATTGATAGTGGTTATGTGTGGATTAGTATTGATAGATATACTAGCCTTTGAGATGTTCTATCAAATGCTTCTACTATGGCATCTATGTAAAGACTTCTAGGAGTCAAAATTATGTTCATAATTCCAAAAATCTTGAAGACTTCAGTGGAAGAAGGTGGAAATGTTAATTTAGACTCTAAAACCCCTAAGTTCAATCTCTATAGTTTATAAGCATATTGTTAGCTCGGGTCATTGGGAAATTAGGAAACACTAACTTTAATTTTTTCAAGCCCATAAGTTCTCCACCATTTGTTTTTGGAAATACAACAATTTTACACAATTTAAAGTGTTTGGAAAAAAATTACAATTATTACAATCCAAACAAACTTTAGTAGAATGAATAAAATTGCTTAACTATTTAATAGGAAAATTATTAGTTCAATTTATGAAATAATAAATATAATAAATAAAAGCTATCATATTATTAGATTTTAAACATATAAAACACAACTCTTCAAACATATTTCTACTGTAATATGCCATCCAACCAAAATAACATTATGTCATCTTATGAAATAATAAATATAATAAATAAAAGCTATCATATTATTAGATTTTAAACATATAAAACACAACTCTTCAAACATATTTCTACTGTAATATGCCATCCAACCAAAATAACATTATGTCATCTTATGAAATAATAAATATAATAAATAAAAGCTATCATATTATTAGATTTTAAACATATAAAACACAACTCTTCAAACATATTTCTACTGTAATATGCCATCCAACCAAAATAACATTATGTCATCAGACTACACAACCCTTCAAACATATTTCTATTATAATATGCCATCCAACCAAAATAACATTATGTCATCCCACTAAAATAACATTATCAGCAAACTTAGCACTGTGATTTGGCTTAATGTATCCACATAAGTACCTCATATCCACATAACTACCTCATGATTCGGTGCTCCAACTAGATGAAAATTGGAGTATCCATAAAAATTGGGTTCAGTTAATTTATCAGACTAACATTTAGACAAAATTTATAAAAAAAAGAAGCTTCTGTATAAATGTATTTGACTTTTTAACCAACTAACTATACATTTTAAAATAATAAAAAATAATAAATAAGCATTAAAATAATAAGACAGATAATCAATTAAAATAAAATAATAACACATAATCAATTAAAAATAACACAAATAATAATAACAGATAATCAATAAGTTGAACAGATGCATAATGTTGATTTTTTCAAATGACTTTTTATAATTATTAATTTTCATAAAAATATATGAAAATAAAATTATTGATTACATTATTAACTTTCTTAACCTTTTAATTCAACAAAAGTATGGTGATCTTGGAAAGCTTCTCTTAATGCTTTTAGAGCATAGAAACGAAATTCTAAAGAATCACAAGTAATCACTTACCATCTTAAGGTCAGATAAACCAATTAAGTCTTAGTGGACGTTAATCATCATCATCATCATCATCATCAAATTATTAAATAAAAAATTATATTTCAAAAAATAAAAAATTCATTTTTGCTCAATATTTATTTTAGTGTAAAGTATATAATTTTATACAACCAATTACAATATAATCAACTATAGGAAGATATAATAAAACATCCTGGTTTGCATAATTACTGTTTGACTATTACAGAACAGTTTGCATAATAAACATCCCATAATAATTCATTCAAGTTCTTGGGTATATAAAATCCTTCAATTTTATGGAATGACAAATATTACTGGAAGAGACAGGTACAAACCTCTTATTCGTCTCTGCTACATACTAACCACACTCTCACCACACTCTACATACTAACCACACTCTCACCAGTAAACACTAAACTATAAACATCCATGGTCAACACCTAAAGAACACATGCAGCTCTGTGCAATCCACCTTCAGTCTTCAACCAGTAAACACAAAGCTATAAACATCCATGGTCAACACCTAAAGAACACATCAAGAAAAATACAGCTCTGTGCAATCCACCTTCAGTCCTCAACCAGAGAATTGCGGAGTCATTGTCTAACTCTCATAAGACTAAATTGTTGAAAGATAATTTGAAGGACAATGATAATGACTACTGAGAAGACAAAGGCAGAGACAATGAGTATTCTCCCTCGAATCTCCTTGCCCTGAAAAGACAATTCTGCCGTGAGAATTTCTCTGTCGTTGATCACGTACTCAATTCTGAAGGAAACAGTGTTGTTGTTGTTGCGTTGACTCTCCATGAGAAATCTGCCAAAGCAACAATACAATTAGTGCAGTCTTTCGATGCACATCAAGCTACATAAATTAAAGAGGAGTATCAGAATTAGCTTTGAAGTTATACAAGCCTAATATATTGAGAATTAGCTTTAATTTCTCTGAATTAAACTGAAAGAGAAGAAACCAGAATGCCAGTGGAATAGATGGAATGGCTGCTAATTTAATTGACAACTAACTCCGAGATGAAGATCTAGAGGGACAGACAATACGATTGCACGAATCAACCCGAAAACAGGAAAAGCATATGAGGAGCTTGAGCTCTCAACAAGGTTCGATGCTGAGATCAAGAAATTTTCTTCCAACATTTCAGTCCAGGCAATGCAAAATTACTGCCAGGCTTACAATTCTTGATAGGTGATCTAAAATCTTGAAAATGGAAAGAGAAAAAAGGTATATGAAGAGAGGTACGGAAGAAATATAATTCCCAAAACAATTTTGTGAAACCAGGGAGCACCATCCAACATTTGCCCAACCGAAGGACTAAAAAATATTTCTTAACTACACTGAATCCTAAAGCTCACAGGAGATGATTATCCGCTCAAAACAAAATATTCCAAAGAAACGAATACCCACAGAAAATAACAAAGTTCTAAGCGGAGACGATTATTCGCTCAAAACAAAATATTCCAAAGAAACGAATACCCACAGAAAATATTCCAAGTTCTAAGCGCTTCAGACTGGATCTGAATGGAGCAGGAGATGAAACACAATCACAATGAAAAGAATAGGTTTCATGAAACTAACAAAACATATATTTATATTATTTGGTGATCTAAATATATTTGTATCATCGTAATGATATAAATATATTTATATCATTATATTATATTTATATCATTATAAATATATTTATATCGATAACGATATAATGATATTATATTTATATCATTATAAATATACTTATATCGGTAACGATATAATGATATTATATTTATATCATTATAAATATATTTATATCATTGTCTCACCAAAACATCTCAAATGATATAAATATATTTATATATTTATATAAACATCTCAAATGATCTCGAGATGAGGTTCCGTGAAGAAACGAACAAGCGAAAGATGACGGTCATGTAGAACCGATCTCACTTCGAGACCGCACTGAGACCGGACACGTGAAATCTCGAGTTGGAATGGTAGGTTAGTTTTTATTTTATTATTATAAATTAGATAATTATTATAACGAAGATTTTTATTTTGATTTATTCATTTTATATGTAAATAATTTTTTGTTTGAAAGAGAAGAAAGAAGAGGATATGTTAGATTTAATTAAGAAAGAATTGCAAAATAAATACAACTTGTTTCATAAAAACAAAAAACAAAAAATTTGTGCAAAATAATTGAGCATAAAAACATCTTAATTCATGTTTTTTTTGTAAGCTTATATATGAAGGTAGAGGAGGAAAGGCATTAATAGAGAAAATATAATCATCCTTGTCATGGATGATGGTCCAGCTCTTTGCCCAAGACGAGGTGACCTTGTAGACAATTTTGAACAAAAGACGGTCTGGCCATCTTGTATTGGACAAAAATGTGTGTACTCTACAGAGTTTCAACGAAATGTGTAATACTGCATTTGCATATGTATACAGTATGCATATATTATATAGATAATACATGATTAGTATTATATAGATAAAACATCATTAATATATTAAATATATATGTCATATGGATATATTATCAGTCCAGCTATCACCTTATTACTCCAGCTATCATGCATTTATTTCCCGTATAAGGCACGCCAGTAGCTACAACTTTTAATAGTGTGTAATTTCAGTTTAGCCTGCATCCGGCCAAAACCACTAGCTACACTAGATACAACTTCTAACAGTATGTAATTTCAGTTTAGCCTGCATCCGGCCAGAACCACTAGCTACAACTTCAACAGTATGTAATTTCAGTTTAGCCTACATCCCTGGTTCACTGACAGTGGCCCTCCTGCATGTTGAGGAGCAATTTTGTATACCTCAAGTGGAGTTACAATTAGAGGGACTCCTCGAGACAAACTACCTTCTGGAGTTACAATCAGAGGGACTCTTCCAGACGGCCTACCTTCTGAAATCACAAGGGACTCTTCCAGACAGCCTACCTTCTGAGCACAGTCGAACCTTCGACCTAGCCAAACTATGTTGGTCCTTCATTGATAACGGCCCAACAAGTTGATTGACAACTTAAAACATCACAACCAGACGTCCCTCCAGTAATATTCATTATCTCATATGGGCTTGTCTCATTTCCATAGAAAACCGCGAGGAAGCTAACAGTTTCGAGAACATCCTTCTCGAGGCACATTGTTTGTGGCTTCTGCACTCCTTTCTTCGCCCCTCTTCTGGTTGGCAAAGGTATACGCATATGTTTTTCACGCTTCTCTTTGCAAATTCCTGCACGCTCTAGGGCACTAATTTCTCTGCTTCGTGGCTTGGCCTCTTTACATTTCTCTGCAAGCGCAGAATGTGGTAGTTAAGATGGACTGTGTTATATCCAGCAAAGACACCAACCTTAAAAACAGTGGTAAAAATAGGGGGTATGGAACTATTTGATGAGAATCATGATGGGTATAATTGTTAGGCCATGGCACACATTGCAACATATTTTGGGCCCGACAAAATCCATGGTTATAGAGGTTTCCCATCATTCTCCCGGTGAGGTTTTAAATAATTTCAATGAAGTATAGAATCTGAGGATTGAATTGCCTCGTAGGGAAGAGGTTTTAAATAATTTCAATGAAGTACAAAATATGAGGATTGAATTGCCTGGTAGGGAATGGGCATTGACGATGGTGTGTTGTTGAAATGGAAAGCTGTGTTTGGGAGTACTTTGGAGAGTTTTGTTATTCGCGAGGCAGGCATTTATGAATATGTCTGTAATTTTTCTCCTCCCTCTTTATTTCAGTAATTTTAGTTCTAGTGCATGTCATGCATCCCTTGGAAAATATTTTTTAGTTCGGTAGACTAATTAGTTCTTGTAGGCAACAGACAATGGTGGGATGATTGACCTCTACCATTGCCAGGGGTGCATGAAAACTCTGTAACCCTGGATCAAATCAAGGGCTTAGAAAAAGAAGGGATTGAGAGAAATCCTTTTGTCTCATTCTTCTTTGTTCCATCCCTTTTGGTTCTTCCTAGTTTATCTTCAATTATATATGCAGAGAAAGTGTTGCAAAGCCTCCATTTTACCTAAAAAGGAAATTATTTGTTTCATGCAAGGTCCCTGAAACCCCTTATGTAGCCAGAATTTTCTATTTTAAATAATAATAACTCTGAATGCTTTCTTTCAAATATGTCTGTGCACACTATCTATTGATTGGCTTGCGTTGCAATTTATGTTTTGGTCGGAGATATACTATATATTTATTATCATTTTTTTGAGAAGTATTGGGGTTTTGAGAAGCTTGTTACGAGGAAAATCTCTCTATGGCTAGGGGTAAACCACAACAGACGGAAATGACTGCAGAAATCAAATCTAATATCAGATATGCTATATAAGGAAATATGCTAATGATAAAATATAAAGAGCCTACCTCGTCCATACATTCGATGAAGTCAAGACGTTAGCAATACACCTACAACTTGTCCTCAACAACCAAGAAACGCAAGCATATGGTGATAATATATAATGTTAGCATATTCAATAGCATAATCCATCAACATTCATAACAAATATTCCCATGGAATAACAATTCAAATATTTGCAAGATATTAATTGGACGAGAAAAGAGTATTTCTATTAAAATGTAATCAGCGGAAGTGAATGAATTACAAACTTCAGTGTCGGCACATTTCAGAACCGAGAAACTAAGTCCCTTCTAGTTGGGCCTCCACCAAAGGAAAGCTCATATAAGAGAGACAATGAAGTTCTCAATCAAGTAGGGAAGAGCTTGGGGGTTGAACAATGTGTTCAGACTTAAAAGGATAAAGGGATGCAGACTCAATATGAAGTGAATAATTTATCCAGAGTAACTTTGCTCTCAAAGTTGAATTCTTCTCCCCTTTTCCATAGCTCGTATTTGTCCCTTTTATAGCCTTCAAGCGGAACTGAAGGGATAATTTGGAATGTTTCCAATATATGGAAGGTCAAGGATCATGAATCTCGTGACGTGGCATGGAAACCCGACACCATTTTTTAATTTTGGGCACAAAACCCGATGTACACAGGTTGTAGTGGTGCAACCTACATATACGCATGTTGTATAATAGTTAGGGCGTGTATATGTGAAAAAATATTGTTTTTAGCTTTGGGATTTGCAAAAAGGGACTTCAAGTCTGCATAGGGAAATGGAAAAAGGCCTTCTGAGAAAATTTGCATAGGGTGAGGCAAATCTTGTTATAAAAGATGCCCCCTAATGCGTGAGGTCAGAGGAGTATCTGACATGGACGAAATACAATATAATACCCAGAAGTGGAGTAATGGAGACCCAACTAGAAGAACGAGTTGCTCCTAAGAATATTACAATCTGCACTAACTTTGCGCACATGGCTGCCAATTTGAATTACATTGCAGATCCATGTGAAAATACACCAAACAGTTGTTCATGGCCATGAATAAGAAATACAAAGGTGGCTACATGCCAAACACTGTCATAGTCATGAACAAGGCCCAGTAAAACTAGTCTCAAAATCAATCTGAAGATATTTCTATACAATGGAGTATAATCTGATCTCCCATGATCATTGAAGTCAAATAGGTACTGGTCCAATGAAAGATAGCAATAGCTCAGAAAAGCTGCGACTATGAATTGATGTCTTCAAGTCTTCTACATGATCCACCAAAGGTGCAAGCCTACATTGTGTGAATAAAGGAGTTGAGGTCGAACATAATGAGACTTTGTTTGATTACCGGTCATTAAGTTATAACGTTAACAAACACGAGACAACCTACCGATAATGAAAGTAGGTATCTAGGCATCGAGTACATTCTTACAAGTGTGAATAGAGGTGTCGGGGTCGAACACTTGAAGAATCCATTGATTAGGAGACATTGTTGTATACCCAACTATCGATGGCGAGAGAACCTGCCACTAATCACTGCAAGCCTCTAGCTACTGATAGGACTCTAGGTCTCGTCTCCATAATAGATGGGATGAAGTCGATGGAAGGAGACCCACTGAAAGGAGAGCATTGAGGCATCTATCATCATTCGGAACGAGGTACAAAGCAAGAGCTTGATGATTTGGAGGACATCGGACAAACAACATGTTCACGAACCCATGACCTTGTGCATTTTTCGTGTGTGCCAGATGCAAGTAGTACATGAAAAATACCCTTTGAATAACAACCAATAAGGAAAACTGTTGATAAAGACAAGGAAACCACCAATAATGCTAATGGAATCCGAGACATTGCATGAATCCCAATGTGTGAATAAGTTTATTTTCATCAAACAAAAGGGAAACCCCCCAGTCAGTGACCAATGATGAAATGTCAATTGTTGGGTTCAAGGTTACCTACCAATGAGGAAAGTAGGACCACGATGCACAATAGGACTACAACTTCATGTAATTTTGAGACATACTGAGGGTATGGTCGGCATGCAAAGTCAAGAGTTATGAGGAATGGCTGACACAGGTTGATAGACATCCTTTGAACAAGAGCATGAGACATATGGAATACTCTGGGAGCATAGACTCAATGATGAAACTTTGAGATGCAGGAGGCATCAATCAAAATCTCCATAGGGACTAGAAGAGTAACTAGTCATGGGATTAAACTCTATGTAACGAGCTCAGCTTCCTAAGGTCATGGTAAACCCAAAATTTTGATGACAAGTGGACTAAAAAATTTTGTGCTTTGTTCAAAGGCGACACGCCTGCTGCCAATATAAGACAAGATTTTTTTCTCGTCCATCTTTTTTTGTTTTATCATATTCAAATAAATGTTATGATATAGAGGAGGAAACGAGTGTCGCAAGTAAGCAACTAGTTCCAGCAGTGGAACATACCTATGCTCAATGCAAGGAGGTGCATACAAGAGATGGACACTCGGGGGAATGTTTCCTCTTGGGTATAGGGTGTCAAGATACAAAGGATATAAATAAGGCTCTTCTTGGCCGATGCTGCGAACTACTGAGGTGAAAGGTTTATAGCGCAAAAGTGAGAACCAACAATAGGCTCAATACTGCAAGCAAGAGAATGAGATGCAATTAAAACTTAACGCCAAAAAAAATTATTTTTCATAATCTTAGCCTACTTGGTTTGAAAAAGGGATAAACTTGCACCAAATAGACATCCTTTCAAATCCAATTTACAAGTGTGAAAGAGGAAAGTTCACTCGGCAATATTTTCTCTTTTTGAGAGAGTCGGAAAAGAGCTTAAATCAAACTCGTTGGGAGTCCTCTAGGTATAGGTCAGCATGTTTATGAGTAAGAAATGAGGTTCAAATATAAAGTCATGTATTAGCTATAAGGGACTCCTGATACTACGGACAAAAATCTTTGCATGGGCACTGAACGAAGCAGGGGATCTAACTAGGATACCCATGTTTGGTAAGTCTCTACCATTCGATAATGACACTTCTAGTTGCAGATAGAAGGTTATGTGTCGCTATAAAATGGCTTCGTACCTAAGGCATATGAGTTGCAGTCATAGGGTGATGCAAGTGTGCATGATGGATTGGATACCTATCCTATATGCTAGGTAACGAAAATACATGTCCAAAGTTACGAACAGACAACATGGCACTGAAAACTGCAAGAATCCCTAGATAAAATCACCAAAGCCAACTCCATCCACTGTCGTATTATTCCATTAAGCTAAAATATTGTACGAAACTATGTAAAGTGGGTAAATTTTTTCTATAAATAGTAAAAAAACCAATTTTACTATACCATTTGTATTTTTTACGCAAATAGTGTATTTTGGACCAAATTGCCTCTAAATTTCAACTGTTTATTGTGGGAGCTACGAGCAACAGAATCAACAACCGTTTGGACCAGGTAATTCATCTTGCTCTCCTATTTCTTTTCAGTGGATTAAAATTTGTAATTAGGCCTCTTTTTTTAAGTTATTTGGGGCACAACTTAGAAACTAAGATGTACGTGGAATACAGATCATCGGGTTGCGTATACGCATACCTATACACGATTATTTGCAAAAAAACCAACATATAAGAATCCCTATACATGACTCTGTACACTGTAGCTTGCGTACATGTCTGTGGATAAGGTTTTTTAAATGTTTCTAACTCAGAAAATGGTTTTAATCTTACAGGATGGTGCTAGAGTGGAGAGAAGGAGAGCATGAAGAGGTGGATGTTGCAGTGGAGAGAGATCCAGGGGCCCAAATGGCCTTAAAAATATGTGGGCTATACAATTTTTGGGCTCTCAAAGGTATGAGGGCTAAAGTGAGACTGCTTCAACTGCTTATGAATAACTGGTATCCAGATACTGAGACCTTCAACCTTGATGGAAAACCATTGAGGATTGAAGTTAAGGACATCTACTTCTTGATGGGATTGTTGCGTCAAGCTGAGGTGGTCAACCTCAAAGCCCAGGGAGGTGGAAGTGGCATGAACATCAAGGATTACATAGCCACTCATTGCATTGTAGGGACCGAGAAGGTAGGGAGCCAACTCCCAATCAGAGTGATCAACAATCTGAGTCTCAAGATTGTTGTCTTGGTGTTGACACGGATCACAGGGCCGGCCTCTTTTCACCATGCATCAAGGCCACTTATGTTCTATTCAGTGGAGTGCTTTTGACCCATGGTTTACGACTGGTGCACTTCACTACTGGCCAAAATGAAGAGTCGGCTGACATACTGCAAACTAGTTAGAAAGAGGTACTCCAGGTTTGTGTCTATTCTTTGTAGTTTTTTCTTTGAACTGGTTCCAGGCTTGGTCCCTAGAATTGAGATTGTTCCACATGGACCTCGCGATCCAGCCATGGCACGATGGACCGAGGTGGTGAGGCGGCAGAGGGGTGGTAGGGTGCCAACACCCTACAATGATGATTTTTTCTTCTGGTGGAGTCGAAAAGTGATGGATCTAGAGGACTACCCTTACGCAGGGATTGACTTCAGAGGAGATCCAAACATGTCGTTACCACCAGGTTCCGCCTACGAAGACATAGGTATGTCAAAGTTTTTTGAATATTTCATTTTTTTGTATTTTTTTATAGGAAAACAAAAATATTTTTGGATGATGTCAAGTACTAACTAAACATGTATGTGACACTGACGTAGGTCCATGATGGTCGAACAGGCTTCCACAACACTGGCGGAGGAAGCAGGGGGATGAGGCAGCAGGAGGGGACGCTGATACAGTGCTTCAAAACGTGCAGGGCAATCTGTCTCATTTGACATAGAGGATTCCCATGGTTCAGGTGGAGGATCTGTTAGAGGCTATGCAACGACAGGTGGTAGGTGTGCCCTGTGCTTGGGTACGACTCTTTCGATGTCTTGCAAAATCCATAGTATGCTATCATGACACTCATACGACACCACAGGCATAGATGTTGTGAATATTGTATGATCGATTGTATATGTATTTTGAGGGTGTCAGACCCAATTTTGTACTATAACATCATATTTTTTGGAGAGATTAAATATATATAAAAACATTGATCTTCGGCTTTACTTATGTTATAATGTGTACATTAATGAAAGTGTTTTATCTTCTTTAGTTATGTGAAATTCCAATCTAAAACAAAATTAGCATATGCATCGGATACATAACTAGAAATTCTAGGTATGTGATGATAAGTAATAAAATCAAAATATCATTCTAAAAGTCGTACCTGTAAGAATTGTCACAGTAGAGTAGGGTCATGCACACGATAACTGTTGTTCAACTGACATACTACTAACTAGGAGTCTAGGCGGACTTCTAAAGAGTGAATATCATGTGAAATGACATTGCACAAAAGTTCTATAACAACACTATATTCGGCCACATTATTCATGGATGGCCCTATGCAAACACCACCTGAAGACACCAGTAGACCCTCGGGTGAGTAAACAACCCAGGTGGTGGAATCTAAGTTTTGTGTATGACGATTGGCCCCGTCTGCGAATCCTAAGTAGACCAAAGACTATGTTGACATCTTCCAACCAAGGGAAAACTTGATAAGCAAGTTGAAGATAAAAACAAATGGAAAAGATATATACACTAAAATACATTAGTATACAAAGAGTTACGCCCAATTTTGGGGCTCAAGCATAATATATTTTCAAATAGAGCCCATTCTTGGGCTCATCCAACATGTTCCCTTCATAATATTATAATTCATAGGCTCCTTTTTCTAAGATACGTCACATGATATAGGGACTGTGCCACATGGGTTTGAACTTGCCTGCCCCCAGTGGTTCTTTGGATTGGTCATATAGGAGGAACAAGTCACCCTCAATGTACTTCCGAGGATAGACAAACTTATCATATTAGACCTTGACACATATTTTATTCGATTCGATAGCCGTAGAGGCGTCTCGACGCTGCTCATCTAGACTCTCTAGGTGTACAAGGTGTTGTTTGAGATCAGAAGTGTTAGGTAGGAGTGAAACTGCCAATCTAAGAGAAGGGATTTCACATTCAATAGGTAAGATCGACTCCACACTGTGTACTAACTGGAAAGAAGAAAAACTAGTGGAAGTCTTGACCGAGGTTCGGTATGCCCAAAGTGTTGGATAAAGCATGATATGTTAGTCAGATTTTCTCTGGCTGACAGTGTTCTGCAAAATGGCCTTGAGAGAGTTGTTCACAACCTCTACTTGTTTATTTTCATGGGGGTAGTAATGGGAAGAATGACCATGCCTAAATACTAGTTTTGATGCTAGTTCTTTCATCATTTCAATCTGAAAGTTATTGCCATGATCAATGACAATCTCACTCAGGATTCTGAACCTGGCTATAATTTGATTGAATACGAAGAAGACAACATTCTTACCATCGTATTTAACTGTAGGCATGGCCTCAACCCACTTAGTAAAGTAGTCTACGGTCACAATAATGTGTTGATTCCCCCCAGCCGAAGTTGGGTTGCAATCCACAAAATCCACCGCCCACTAGGTTAAGGGACCGATGGTAACGACTGGATGGAAAGGGGTTGGATGTGAGTGCATTTTTCGAGTGAACACCTGGCAGGGGTGACACTTCTTAACCGCTTCGATGCAATCTTTAAAAACAAACGGCCAAAAAGAACTGGCTTGCAAAATTTTATGGGTTGTCGCAAGTCCGGATAGATGACCACCACAAACCCCACTATGGAAAACATTTAGAAAAAACCCATCTTCTTCATGATTCAAACAACGACGTAGGATATTGTCTACTCCTTGGCGATAGAGAATTTCATCGATGATAAGGTAATTATTAGCTTGGTATCATATACGTCATCAGTCATCTTGCGAGAGATGTTGAGGGAACTTCAAAGTTTGAAGATAGAGAACATTATCTTCATACTAGGGGTCTGATGACAAGACAAGGAAAATGTGTTCATCCACAAATGAATCAACATGAATAACATCCTCATCTAACCGAGGGAATTTGAATATTAACTCTACAAAAACTAGTGACTTTTTGGACTTCGTAGAAGCAAAATCGAGATCGAATTCGTGTAGAATGACAATCCATTTATTGTACTTTCACCCTATGATACGCCTCGTAAGGATGTATTGAAATGGATTGACATTGGCAACCACAGTAGTTTTGAAAAGAAATATATAGTGTCGTAATCGTTGGACTACATGGACAACAGCCAAAGCTATCTTTTCAACATGAGAATATTTGAGTTCGGGGTTGACTAAGTTTCCACTGAGATAGTAAATGACATGCTCACGGAGCTCGTCATCCTCCTGAACCAACACCATACCAATCGTCTCTTCGAACGCAGCGACATAAATCAAGTAATCTCTATCGTAGTATGGAGACTTCATTAGAGGCTTCGATACCAAGGATTTCTTCAAAGCATCGAAGGATTCCTGGGCTCGCTCATCCTAGATAAAAGGAGTGTCCTTCTTCAAGAGACACATGAAACCCTTAGTAATATTGTCATAGTTCACTATAAACCGTTGTAAAAATTTATCTTTCCCCTGTAAACCTTGAAGTTGATGAATAGTGTGCGGGGGAGGAAATTGAAGTATTGCCTCAACCTTTAACGGATCTACCATGATCCCATTCTCAGAGACTAAAAATCCTAGAAGTTGACCTGACCTAATGAAAAATATGCATTTATGAGGGTTCAAATGGATGCGATAATGGCAACATCTTTCAAAAACTAATCAAAGGTGTTTAGGGTGATCCACTCTCTTACGGGAGTGAGCAACGAGATCATCGAGATAGGATTTGACTATGTGCTTGAGATCATGAAATGCGAAGGTCATAGATCGTTGGAAGGTTTCTTCGACGTTCTTAAGGCCGAAAGGAATCTTTCGATAATATGCGAAAGTACCCCAAGGGAAAATAAATGATATCTTATGTTGGTCCTCGGTTTTAATCTGCATTTTGTTATACCCTGAAAATCCATCCATGAAAGAAAAAACTTTGTTTCCCACACATTCGTCGAGAATCTAATCGATAAAGGGTGTCGGGAATTTTCCTTTGGGACAGGCTTTATTCAGGTCACGAAAATCCATGCATACGTCAATGGTTCATTGCTTTTTATTCACAATAACAGGATTGGATACCAATTAATTCAAGGGAACTGGGTAGATAAAGCTAGCATTAAGTAGTTTTTCTACCTCTTCCTTAATAGCAAGGGCCTTCGTAGTATTGATAGCTCTAAGTCGTTGTTGAATAGGTTTGGCATCCGGTTAGGTTTTAATATCATGTTCGACAATTCAAGGGTCGATTCCTGGCATCTCTTCATATGAATAAACGAATACGTCGGGGATTTCTTTGAAGAGCTCGGTGTAGATCAAAATTTCTTCCGGTGAACAATATGCACCGATGTATAAATTTTCAACCTTGCTAGGGATACGAGAGATATCGATCATGATAGTAGGGGAGATACTCACCATGTTTCCCTCGACATAAATGTCGTGCGTATCAAGTGGAACTACAGCATGACCAACTATCTCGCTCAAGGTAGATCTAAAATCATCTTGTTGGATTCTGGCAAGCTCTGGAAGAAAATAAGAGTGATGATGCATATCATCCCATGGCCTGTCAGAACCATTCATGGCCTCTAGGATAGCTTCATCTGAAGTTAAAGTCTAATCGAGGTAGTCACGTGAACATGACAATAAAGTGGCCCATACGGGCTCTAGAACAGGATCCTTCTCATCCGTCTGTGAGGTAACAGGATTTGGATCAGCGAAAGAGTCAAGAACAACTTGATACACAATATTTGTTGTCGATAGTGGCATGGCCATTCCAGTATGTGATTGACCTTCACAAGACATAACCGAGGAAGGTAGGGTCCAAGGATCGTTAAAATACAAAGTGCGGAAAGGAACGGATCTCTTTTACGAAGCGGGCCTACTGGACATGGCGTATATGTGATGAACCGGTGCCATGAAGTCAAAGGTACCCATAAGGGATGAATACATTTTGACACCGATATTCTCAATTGTCAGATGATAATTGTTGATCATGGGGATCGACGATCCAACATATGCATTTGGGCTAGCATACGCAAAGGAAAATTGGTCAATCGTCACGATCTTCCTATCGTGAGGAAATCAAAGAGTGTGGAAGATGGACAATATGATTGTAGTCATAGTGTAAGTACAATTGTGTCCTAGTAACAAGTTATAGTCGAGGGGCGCATCAACCACCTTGACATCCACCTCTACCGTATTCCCACCTAACTAGACCAAAAAGGCAGGAAGAATACCGTGAGGGAAGAAGGAACGACTGTCAAAAGAAGTGAACATGGTCAGAGATTGAGAAAGGGTTGGAGAGCTAAGGGATTTCCAACAGACTAGGGACATCACACATGTTGCAGCGCCTTCATCAACAATAGTACGTTTGATGGTATACTTTGAGTAACCCACGTGGATTTGGAATGCCACATGGTAAGGAAAGAGAGGCTTCACAACTGTGACATCAAACATGATAAATTTAGAGCCACAATGATCTAGAGCTCCTAATGCAGATAGAAATGCATTCCTCTATGAAGGACACGGCTGGAGTACCTCCAGAGCCGACATTGTGCAAGGGGTTTGACCCATATCCTCAACAATAGAGTAATTTTGGGGGGCTCTAGAATTAGTATTGTGGGTAGAGCGCTTGAGTACTCCTTTCAGATTACGAGGAGGGGGATCTGGTTTTTTTATCTGTAATAGCATCTCTAGAGGAGGGGGAGACTCTAGACCAGGTACAGTCTGTGGAGAATTGTAATCCCGAGACCGAGTGGCTACATTAACCTCATATTTAACCATATTGATGCATAAACGGTCACCGTCTTGCGTCAGTGGGTTTTGGCTCCCACTCGCTGCATTTCTGGAATTTGAGGAGCTCGAGCCCATGTGTTGATTATGTGGAAAAGGATTAGTCAGCACAATAGGTGGTAGAGATAAAATCCTCGCAGCTTCCGCAAGTTTGGGGAATAAGTGGGTAAAGTGATCGTCTGTACAAAGCCTGTAGGGAAACTTCACCTTCCACATTTCTTTCTTTCCCTCACCAACATTATTATTCAACTTCCCATTATTACCATTGTCCTTGGATTTATTATTATTCTTCCCACCCCTATGATTATTGCTATGTCCTGTCTTTTTATTCCCTCCTGGTTGTTGGTTACCATTCATGTTGGTCGATGATTGCACAGAATGCACATCCATTGACTAATTGGGAGTAGAGGACACAAACGAAGTTGGCCCTCCTACAGACTGGTTTAGAGACAACTCTTTCAAATGGCTTGTCACCAAGTCAGTAGATTTCACATTGGCAGAGCCCACAATGCCATCAGCATGAGACCCAGGCTTTTGTCTAGGGCCATAGTTTGAACTCGGTGCGTCTGGAAGAATCTCGTATAACATCCCAGACTGAGAATATATAAGATCTAATTGTTGGGCTTTAAAAATCTCTTCTTCCTCGGATGTAACCCCAGAAGTAGAAACATCCTTTGAAATATAAGGCTATAGAGACTTGAGGAACCACTCTAACAGGAATTCTAGGGGTATGCAGGTCTTGATTGTCTATGCCACTTCTTTATGTGATCCGAGATATGGGTGGATTTGTCCTGACGTAAGGTCGACAGATGTTCTAAGCCAGCATCGTAACGAACTGACAATTTGAAGTGGTTGAGGAAGACTAAAACCATCTGATTAAAGGTTTTGTATGTCCCCCTTGGTAGCTCGATCTACCATTTTGCGGAAACCCCCGTGAGGGTGCGTTGAAACAATATTAACCAAATAGAATCTTCATTAAGGGAATTCAAAGAGCACCAAAGGTGAAAAGTAGTGACGTGATCACCAGGATCCTCACCATTCTTTCCTTCGAATTTCAGAATATTTGAAGGAAGCTTCGTGGGGACGAGGGGGCATGTAGGATCATGACACACAAGATCATTCATTAACTTAGACAATTCTGGTAGATTGAGCGTGGCCAGAAAAGGGAGACGGGGTTGCGGCATCTGGCCCCAATCTCCCTGGAAATATTGTTGTTGGGGAATCGCAGCCCATCTAGGGTTTTGGTAAGCACCATGGCTCTGTCCGGGATTGTAATACCCTCCTCCGAACTGATTCATGAGGGGTTGGTTGGACGCCATTCCAATAGGAATGTTCTGATGAGGGTTGTAAAAACTTCTCCCGACTGGAGTGGCTCCAAGTTGGGGGTTTCCCAAGGTATGAAACTGACCTCCTTCGGGTGTGAATCTAGAGGATAAATGTGGATCCATCATGCCATACGTGTTGGTCAGAATCGGTACAGAGGAGGTGGGTATAAAGGATAGATTGTAAGCAGTAGCTTGTTTACCAAGTTGGCTACTCCATCTAGAAGCATTAAGAATAGGATTAGACCCAGGGTTAATAGGAGGAAGGCCTCCAACTATAGGAGTCGTTTGTGGGACATGGGCACCACCAAATGAGAATGGATTATGTGGAGGAGTCATGCCCCCAAGTCTAATACTAGTATTCAGACTAGAAGTTGGGATGGAGGGATAAAATTGCGATATGAAATCTGGCATACCATAAGAAAAGGGGCTAGAGGCCATATGGATGGACTAAATATTATATCCTAGCGAGTGACAAAGGGACCCAAAAGGGTTCATGGATATAGGTTGAGTATTCACTATAGGGCGGACAGGGGTGATGATAGGCACCTACAGCACTACAACCATTGTGATTGAAGGTGTCGAAAGGGTATCGTTAACTATAGTAGGTATGGGAGTTGAAGGACTCCCAATATCTTTCTGACTTGATTCAGTACTCATCCTTGCATGATCACAAGTCTAGTAAGTGGAGGTGTGTGTACCACGTTTGATAACTTTACGCCTTTTAGAAGGAAAAGACTCAAAATGCGGCGGCAACTATAATAAGTGGCGAGACCTATGGGGAAGTTGGTTTGGCTCCACGATGACTCAAGACCGATATATAAAAAACAAATCCTAAGGCCAACTAGTAATCAAAGAGCACACTAAAATAAAATAAACAAAAGGCCAATATGCACACAAACATGATAAAGTGGTTGAAAGGGGCCTCCCTCCCTAAAGTAGGTATGCCTCACACGAGAGGGGCCTAAGACTCCTTGCTAAATATCGTAGGTATCAGAATCATTTATAAGGGCCCTCATGGGCTTAACAACTAGTCGGTTAGATCCCCCCAGAGAGGTAATACTCCATAAAGGTTGTGTGTTGTCTGACCATTATTTGACCGAGGGTACCTACAGAATAACCCCTGCAAGTAACCTATGTGGTACCTATGTCAAGCAACTAAGCAACCACGGTATAACCGATGCACAGGTGAATAGTCGTAAGTCAGGTCTATCATATGGGCAGGGTAACAAAGCCCGAAACCTCGAAAGCGCTGCCTCTCACAGAGGTAACAGTACTAGCAAGATCCCCATATACAAATATTTCCCTAGAAATATATCTGACGCTAAGAAGGTATTGGGGGGATATCCCCTCAACCAACCTCACACGACCTTGTGCTTAACTGTGGTGTAAGTGGAGCCTCTTGACGTCACCAATTATAAAATGGATTTCACCACTCCCTTAGTCAGACACATATGTTGATTTAATATCCTTGGAGAAGTTTACTCACAAAATCCTATTCCAAGGCACTAAATCTTAAGCTAGTTTGTGCACCCTAGAAAATAAAATTGTTTTTAATCAATTTTAAATTATCAGCGTTGCTTTTAGTGGCCTTGCTTACTAAAAAAAGGTGTGGTCATGAAACTAATGATGTTATGAATCAGCAAGTAAAATAAATGAATATGAATAAAATGCAAAGTCCTAACTTCAATTCCTAATAAATGATAAGCTTTTCAAAATGAAATTTTCAATTTAGTTCTACAATTCCAAATAAGATGCAATCTTTCTATACATGTGCTAAGATCAATGATAAGAAACCAAAATATAAAATGTCAACAATGTAAAATGCCTAATATTTTTGTATTTTCAATATAAAAGAATGAAAATGTAAGGACTGAACAATAGCTTGATATAAAAATTCTATTGTATGTAAACAGAGACAAACCAAGTAGGATATCAAGAAGCAACCACCCATACCAAGATGCAAAGACAATCAAATGAAAAGGATGATGAGAAAGTCACCGCCCAAAAATTCAACCAAAGAAAGGTTTCCTATCATTCCACAGACACTTAATAGTCATAACAGAGACCCAAGAAGACTCAACAACCATCAAACTTACCCAGCAAACATCAAACCTAGCAACCAAGAAAAAAATAATGATGTACATGATTGTTCAGGAGAAAACCGTGTATATACGCCTCTTGCAGAAGTACAACATGCGTATGTACACGACTGTCAGGTAAAAACCCATGTATATGTGTTAAAACATTGCCAGGCTAAGGAGAAGGCTAAGAAACTTAGACTCAAAATGAACAGAGGTTATCAAGCAATCAGACGACAAGAAACTCAATATAAACGAGAGCAATCAAAGGAGAAAAACACTCCAAAGCCCGAAAAGAAGATTTTGTCTCCAGTATGATCGTTAATTATGTTATGAGGAAAATCTCTCTATGGCTAGGGGTAAACCACAATAGACGGAAATGACTGCAAAAATCAACTCTAATCTCAGATATGCTATATAAGAAAATATTCTAACGAGACAAGATAAAGAGCCTACCTCGTCCAGACGTTCGATGAAGTCCATCGTTAAGCACTTGACTCAAAGAAATACACCTGCAACTTGTCCTCAACAACCAAGAAACACAATATTATGGTGATAATATATAAAGTTAGCATATTCAATAGCATAATCCATCAACATTCATAACAAATATGCCCATGGAATAACAATTCAAATATTTGCAAGATATTAATTGGACAAGAAAAGAGTATTTCTATTAAAATGTAATCAACAAAAGTGAATGAATTACAAACTTTTGTGTTGGCGTGGTTAAGAACTGGGAAACTAAGTTCCTTCCAGCTGGGCCTCCACCACTTCAATCCTCCACCAAAGGAAAGCTCATATAAGAGAAACAATGAAGTTCTCAATCAAGTAGGGAAGAGCTTGGGGGTTGAACAATGTGTTCAGAGTTAAAAGGATAAAGGGATGCAGAATCAATATGAAATGAATAATTTCTCTAGAGTAACTTTTCTCTCAAAGTTTAATTATTCTCCCCTTTTCCATAGCTCAGATTTGGCCCATTTATAGCCTTCAAGTGGAACTAAAGGGCCGAGTCAGAATTTTTCCAGTATATGGAAGGTCAAGGATCACAGATCTCGTGACGTGACATAGAAACCTGACACCATTTTTAATTTTGGGCACAAAACTCAATGTACGCAGGCTATAGTTGTAATATCCCCAAGGACGAGCCCTATTGTAATCATGTTTATGAATTTTAAATCATGTTTTGTAGGATGGTGATCCAAGTATTGATAAGTTGGTGGGCTTATGTGTTTATTAGGTTGAAGAGCCTAAGTATTAAGGCCAGAAGCCTGATTTTGTATATGTAATTATGCAGATCATTAATATAATATATGAACATCGTTGCGTGTAGACCAACCACAAAGAAAGAGTGATGGGTGACTAAGCTTCCACAGGGTGGGTAAGGGAAAAGGGGTTGAAAGGTTGGAAAGAGGGGATAAGCTTAGGGGCTTAAGTCCTTGAGACTAATATTTTATTATTATTCTAAAGTTGTGTGACAAAACATGTTTTTATCCTAAGTCCTGGGACAGGCAACACATGCAACTCCAAGTGTGCAAAAGGGAATGCATGCATCTCTAGGAAGAAAAGTGTTGACCTGGGTGCATGTGGTTAAAAGATGAAGCATCAGCTGAGTTTGGGGTTCCTCCTCCATTCTGTCGTCGGCTGTCTGAAACCGTGAATTTCGTTTGATCTCTGCATGCATACCCTCACACAGCTCTGAAACCCGAGGCCTTTGATGTTTTCTTGAGAAGTTGATACACCCTCTGTCTGAACCGTCGAGTCTGTGTTCGACCTCTACGTGGATTGCTTGTCACACATCCTGAAACCGGTCTTACCTGAACTGTGTTGTGTCTTATTGACTTGTTTCCATTTTTCTGGATGTCCACACCCAATTTTCCTGTTGTTGTTGTCACCCGTGAGTTAACCAAAAGTTGTTGATGTTGTTGTTATCTTTAACTTGCAGGAATTGAGTTGAAAACTAGTTGAAGGACCGGGTTGTTAGGCCCGTGGTAGAAGAGGCAGGTTTTCAGGCCTATGAGAAACTCTCTCCAAGTGAGAGAGTCTGTTGGGAAGTGGTTTTCTCCAGGGAGACAAGTGTCGACCTGGGCGCATGTGGTTAAAAGATGAAGCATCAGCTGAGTTTGGGGTTCCTCCTCCATTCTTCCATCGATTGTCTAAAACCATGAATTCCTTCTGATCTCTGCATGTATACCCTCACGCAGCTTTGAAATCTGAGGCCTATGATGTTTTCTTGAGAAGTTCATACACCCTCTATCTGAACCGTCGAGTCTGTGTTCAACCTCTATGTGGATTGCTTGTGACACATCCTGAAACTGGTGTTACTTGAACTGTGTTGTGTCTTAGTGACCTGTTGCCATTTTTATGGATGTCCACACCCAATTTTCTTGTTGTTTTTTTCACCTGTGAGTTAACCAAAAGATGTTGTTGTTGTTGTTATCCTGAACTTGTGGCAATTGAGTTGAAAACCGGTTTAAGAACCGGGTTGTCAGGCCCATGGTAGAAGAGGTAGGTTGTCAGGCCTGTGAGAAACTCTCTCCAGGTGAGAGAGTCTATTGGGAAGTGGTTTTCTCCCAGAGAGATTCCAACACCGGCTACGGAGCTCAGAGAATTCTTGATCTGGCCTATTGTTGAGACCCAGAGAGGGAGGTGAAGCACCGATGGACTATTCTTTTGAAGGTGTATACTCCTGTGTGGAACATGCATGTGGGGAATGAGAGTCTGTGAGTAGTGGGTGTAAGAATGCTCCTGGAGAGAATCCTTCCAGTTGTATTGTGCAGTTTTCCTGTAACCTCAGCCTAGTCTAGGATTCCCTTGCACTGGGTGGAGCTTGGTCCCATCTCGGGGGTGACCTATTATTGAGCGTGATGAATAGCATGGTATAAGGTTGGGAGGTTCATGGAAGGTATTCACGTGGTTGGTGGATTTATTACGGTTTCAAAGATAAGTATATGCATGTGTTTAATTTCAATTAAAATGCATGTATGTGATGCTTGCAATATTATCATGTATTCCGTTGCAATTATGAATTATTGTTAATTCCATTACTTTTGTATGTTAACAGTAATATTGTTATTAATTTGTATTATTTAATTAAATATGTTAATTATATTTAATATGCATGTTATATTTAAATTTATGAGAATGTTTCCGCGTAGTCTGAAACCTGGGTGCATGCGGTTAAAAGCTGAAGCGTCAGCTGAGTTTGGGGTTCCTCCTCCATTCTGTCGTCGGCTGTCTGAAACCGTAAATTTTATCTGATCTCTGCATGCATATCCTCACACAACTCTGAAACCCGAGGTCTTTGATGTTTTCTTGAGAATTCGATACACCCTCTGTCTGAACTGTCGAGTCTGTGTTTGACCTCTGTGTGGATTGCTTGTCACGCATCCTGAAACCGGTCTTACCTGAACCATGTTGTGTCTTATTGACCTGTTTCCATTTTTTTGGACGTCCACACCCAATTTTCCTGTTGCTTTTGTCACCCCTGAGTTAACCAAAAGTTGTTGATGTTGTTGTTATCCTGAACTTGCGGGAATTGAGTTGAAAACTGGTTGAAGGATTAGGTTGTCAGGCCCGTGGTAGAAGAGGCAGGTTTTCAGGCCTGTGAGAAACTCTCTCCAGGTGAGAGAGTCTGTTGGGAAGTGGTTTTCTCCTAGAGAGAGTCCAACACCAGCTACAGAGCTCTAGGAATTTCTGATTCGGCCTGTTGCCGAGACCTAGAGAGAGAGGTGAAGCACTAATGGACTATGCTTGTGAAGGTGTATGCTCCTGAGTGGAACATGCATGTGAGGAATGAGATTCCGTGAGTAGTGGGCATAAGAAGGCTCCTGGAGAGAATCCTTCCAGTTGTATTGTGCAGTTTTCCTGTAACCTCGGCCTAGTTTAGGATTCCCTTGCCCTGGGTGGAGCTTGGTCCCAGCTCAGGGGTGACCTACTACTGAGCGTGATGAGCAGCGTGGTCTAAGACTGGGAGGTTCGTGGAAGGTCTACACGTGGTTGGTGGAGTTATTACAGTTTCAAAGATAAGTATATGCATGTGTTTAATTTCAATTAAAATTCATGTCTGTGATGCTTGCAATATTATCATGTATTCTGTTGCAATTATGAATTACTGTTAATTCCATTACTTATGTATGTTAACAATAATACTATGATTACTCTGTATTGTTTAATTAAATCTGTTGATTATATTTAATATGCATGTTATATTTAAATTTATGAGAATGTTTCCGCGTAGTAGCATTGCTCGGCCTATGGGTGATCGGGGATGTTACAATATGGTATCAGAGTCATGTTTCCACACTGATATTGGATGGTCTGGATAAATGGTTTTTGGACCCGAGGTTTCGAGAGGAAATTGTGTCTGGAGGACTAATTTCAGACCTCAGAATGTTTCTGAGTGCCAAGGGGTTACTTGGATATGTTACGAAGCTCAGGAGGAGTAGTGGTAGAATAAAACCATAGTTGTCGTGGTATTTGACCAGAGAGAGAGAGCGCTCAACACTTGGAGTGTGGGAGTTGTAGGATCTGTTCGGACAGAAAGGAAATTCATTATGACCATCAGATATGGAGAAGGTACAGGAGGGATATCCTGGAAACCCTTCGGATTTCGGGAATCGGGAGAAGCGGGGTGCATAGAGGAATAAACGCCTGAAACCCGAAACCCCGAAGTCCCAAGGGAGATATACACCGTAGATCTGGAGAAAATAGCTTGACCATTGGATCAAGTAGAAGGTCACATTGTAATTTCGAGAGTTCAACTGTCAGGAGAATGGGATGTGTTGTTGCACAAACTCCCGAAGCCCGATGTTATGAAACGAAAGAGTAGATGTGGTGGGGCCGGATGACATCGCTAGTATTTCGCCATGTGGCATCCTGTGTCAGCAGGGTTAGTGGGGCTCGAGGTTACGTAACGTAGTTAAAATTCGAAGGACCCACAGCGGCGTTTATCACGATACATCAAGATCAACAACCAGGAGGCATTTCGGGGACCCAAGTTGCACGGAAGATAATTCTCCAAGGCGGTCCCGCAATCCAAACCGTGGTTTCTCTAAGGGGTTACGTGTCATCTTCAAGAGATTTGCGGGAAGAAAGGAGGGTTTCTCCAAACCACCATTGCATGCCCCCGCAATTGGGAAAACGTTAAGTGATGTGACGTGGGAGTGTTCAGATATTAATGGATCAAGGCATGCGGATGTGAAATCTTCCAAAATTCTGAAGTCTTGGAACTCAGATGCCTGAGATTCCACTACAATTGTTAGTTGTTGGATGCTGGGTAGACGTGGACGGTTGATCCTCCCTACGTCATGAGTTTTTTAGTTCGAAACTCAGGAAGTTTTTGGGAAGTTCTTTGAAACCTCCTAAAACGTGAAGTCGCGAAGCGCCCTTTTTGTTGTGAGAGTGGTCACAACCCACGATCATGTGGGTTGGGGACTAAGAGAGAAGAGGATAATGCCCGAAGTATTGTTACAGAGCCGAGCAGAGCTCGAAAAATTCATGAAATCTGAACGTTTCTTAAAAACATACTTGGTTTATGAATTTTGTGGAATTGTTAAGGAATGATGTCCTGACAAATTTCGGTTGTCTACACGTGTGTTTGCAGAAGTTTAGCGAGTGTTAGGACTGTTTAGAGTTGACACTGAGTGAAAAGAAATGGAGGGGATACAGAATGATTCCAGTTCAGAGAATGAAGCTAAAGGGATGGATGTTCATTTGGGAGTTGAAGGGTCTAACTCCAATGAGCATGGAGAAGAGATAGATAAGGAAGGACATATGATGAAAATCATTGAAAAATTGCAGAAATATGCCCAAACTCACCGAACAGATAGAAGAAATCTCAGGAAAGCTTAGGATAAACAAGGTGAATTCAACTTAAAGTTGATGAATAGTCTGGAGAAAATAGAAAAGAAGTTGGGCAAGGAGAGAGACTCAAGAAATATAGGAAGTCACCAAACTTCTGAGGGAAGAAGATCAAGGAGTGTTGGTAAACACCATCATCACTCCCAAGGTTGCTCCAAGAGGAGGGCCCACAATAGTTCAAGCCCATATCCTACCATAAAGCACAGGATATCTGGAGTGGATGAATTGAAGGGAGAAATGAACAAGATTAAGCCTCCAACGTTTGATGGAGAAAATAAGAAGGAGGAAGATTCTGAAACATGGTTGCTTGGCATGAGGAAATATTTCCAACTATAGAATTATTCCTCTCGTGCAGAAGGAAGAATTGCAGTGTATCAGCTGAAAGGAAAAACATCCATTTGGTGGGATCATCTTGTGCAGGTGCAATACATTAGAGATAAAGATGTCACTTGAAAAGAATTCAAGAGGTATTTCAAGAAGAAATACTTGACTAAAAGGTATTGTGATAGAAAGATGAAAGAGTTCTTTGAACTCAAGCTGGGCAGCATGACCATTGATGAATACAAATGAAGGTTTTTGGAATTGTTGAAGTATGTTCTGTTCATCAAGGATGAGACTGTCAAGATTCATAGGTATCTAAGTGGATTTCCACCTTCCATTGGTGACAATATTCAGTATGATGATCCTAAGACTATGGAAGAAACGATAAGGAGAGTGAAATGCTTATATGAATAGCAAAGAAAAAAGCCCACTTTTTAGAAGGCTTGGGATGACTAGAAGAAGTTCAAGAAAGAGCAGAGGAAGAAAGGAAACAAACCTCCTTTTTTTAAAAATAGTCCTCAAGGAAATCCATCGTTTAGAGAGCCGAGAATGGCTGATGTAGGGGAACAAAGGCCAAGACATATGCCCATTCAGTGTTGGGGCTATCAGGGGAACCACAAGCACAAAGATTGTCCCCATAAAAATGGAAAAGAAAGAGTTGTCCATAATGTTCAGCAAGCCGAAACAATGGAGGACATGGGCAGTAGAATGCCAAGGATGTATGTAGCCCTGGACAACAAGCAAGCTAAATTTCAATCACACATGATTGAAGTGGAAGGTGTGATCAATAACCATCCCTTCACTATTTTAATTGTTTCAGGGGAAAGCCATAGTTATATAGATCCTATAGTGGTGGAAAGTTTGCAATTGTCGAGAAGAAAACATGAAAAGTCTTGGTTAGTGCAGCTGGCTACAGGAACCAAGAGGAAAGTCACTGAGTTGGTTAAGTCTTGTCTAGTGGACATGAATGGACTGAGCACAAAGGCTAAATTGAGCGTTCTGCCTTTAGGTTCTTTTGATTGTCTAATTGGGATGGACTGGTTGGACCACCACCATGCCATCTTAGATTGTTGTAACAAGGCATTCACTGGCCTGGATGGGGAAGGAAATCGAAAAATAGTCCAAGGAATTCCTAGAGTTGTTTCTATCAGAGAAATCTCAGCAATGCAGCTGAAGAAGTACTACAAGAAAGGTTGTCAATTATTTGCAACCCATGTGGAGGAAAAACCTAAGGATAAGGTGTCAAGTATTGGAGATAATGCGGTAATAAAGGAGTTTGGAGATGTATTTTAGGAGGTACTCGGACTACCTCCGAAGAGAGATATTGATTACTCTGTAAACTTGATGCCTGGAGCAGCTCCAGTGTCGAAAGTTCCTTACTGAATGAGTACGCCAAAGATGAAAGAGTTGCAATTGCAGCTTGAAGAGATTCTGAAGAAGGGGTACATACGTCCAAGTGTGTCACCTTGGGGAGCCTCGGTCCTATTCGTGAAGAAGAAGGACGAAACGTTGATATTGTGTATCGATTTCAAATAATTGAACAAAGTAACTGTAAAGAACAAATATCCTTTGTCGAGGATTAATGACCTCTTCGATCAGTTGAAGAATGTGAAGATATTTTTGAAGATATACCTTAGGTCGGGATATCACCAGGTAAGGATAAAGGATGAAGACATCAGCAATACCACCTTTAGAACAAGGTAGGGTCATTATGAATTCACAGTGGTGCCTTTTGGGTTGTCAAATGCACCCGTTGTTTTTATGTGCCTTGTGAATAGTGTATTCAGGGACTATCTAGACAAGTTTGTCATAGTATTCTTGGATGACATTTTGGTGTATTCCAAGTCGAAGGATGATCTAAAAATGAAGAAGACTTGAAAAACTTGAAATTTATTGCAAGTGAATGTTATGTGTTTAAAGCAAAAGGATCAGTCTGCAACACATAGATTAAAGGATTACTTATGCAAATTATACATAGACAACAGCATAATCATTGAACAACAAACATAAAACACAGCAATTGATAAAGGAGTTCACCCCTCTCTTGGGCTACATCTCCTGGTCCATCTTCCAATGGATCATTATTATTAATTGCTCAAAAAGTGCTCAAAAACATGTCTTACAATGCTCAA
>JZKD02S1762960.1:65155-75400 GCA_000966675.3 Picea glauca | reverse complement strand
TTAACTTCCCCATTGTAAATTGGCAACTCAAATTTTATATCAAGCTTTAACGAAGGAATTTGTGAAGGAGTTTTACCATGCCCCTTTGGAGAATTCGGAAGATGTTTCGAACTGGTAGAAGAAGAAGAAGAAGATGACGGAGGAGGAGAGGGTGGTGGAGAAGCACCATTCCCCCCATCTCTGTTTGGAGTCTTGTCACCACCGCCTCCCTTATGCATTGAAGGGTTGGAGCCTTCACCCTGCGACATTATGTTCCGTTCCATCATGACCTTCATCATATCTCTCAACTGTATGATAGTATGTCTGAGATCTTTCTCTTCAGTCGAAACACGTTCATGATCTTCTTCATGAGCCATACTTGGTGAATGCCTCTCTGAAACTTGCGGTGATGGGATATGCTTCCTCCTTTTCGGACGAGAACTTAGCTCCACAATTTGACCTTCTTCTCTTGTGAGTTTCAACCTTGTGAGCATCAGAAAAAAAACTTGCAAACAATCAAGTCTTCAAAAACCAGTGCTATGATACCAACTTGATCTAAAAATGAAGAAGACTTGAAAAAATTGAAATTTATTGCAAGTGAATGTTATGTGTTTAAAGCAAAAGGATCAGTTTGCAACACATAGATTAAAGGATTACTTATGCAAATTATAGACAACATCATAATCATTGAACAACAGACATAAAACACAACAATTGATAAATGAGTTCACCCCTCTCTTGGGCTACATTTCTTGGTCTAGCTTCCAATGGATCATTATTATTAATTTCTCAAAAAGTGCTCAAAAACATGTCTTACAATGCTCAAACTGACAAACCGACTGCTCCAATGGCTTCAAAGCGTTCCAAAACCCTTGTCTGGGCTCTTTCGGCACCTCAATCGGTCGAAAAACGAAGAAGTTAGGCCTCCTGGAAGTCCTCCCTTCAATCTTGTTGTCTTTGCATCTACAATTTGCACCCTTCTGAATTGAACCTGGCTCACACGCTCATTTAAGCGCAAAAGCCCAGCACCGGGCGCAATCGCGCCAACGGTGCAAACTATAGAACAGTTAAGGGTGCGCCATCCCCTAACTACCTCGACACCTGGGCGTATGGCGCATATGACCGCGCGCTTGGCTGAAAGGTGGTTAAGTTCGTTGCAACGGGCATAACCTCCCGCACTCCGGATTAGGGTCATATGCCAATACAAAGAAACCATGGGCTATACCAAGTCCCACGCACCAACAACCGCACGTATATGTTTTAATACAGTCATATGGTAATGCAATAGGACCACGGGTCGGGGCTTAGCCCCGGCCCAACCCCCTGCCCGATATACAAAAGGTTAAACATAAATACAATGTTACCCGTAGTTATAACAAGCAACAAACGGTGGCCTATTGGCTGGGCGGTCGTGCGAAGGCGCTAGCTGTGTGGGGAGGTCTGGGGGTCGAACCCTACAGACTCCCATATATTTTATACAACAACCATTAACCAGTCAACGAGTGACACGTGGCGCCAATGGATTGGGCCACGTGTCCTCACATCATTGGCCACCAATGACAAGTGTCATCTCCCGATTCGACAACCATCAACCAATGAATGTGTGCCACATCATCATCGTACAGTCTGTACGGTCCTGCCACGTCAGACCGTACGGACTATACGGATAGGTACAGTCAGCATCAAACTTTTTCCTATTTGGCTTGACGAACAAATCGCAATATCTTCTCCATACGGACTCCATTTGACAAAGTAAATATACCACTGGAATCAGGAAGACGAGACAGACGCAATGGCACTGTTTTCGTCGCATTCTGAGCACTTTGATATACCTCAGGTCGAGATATCACCAGGTAAGGATAAAGGATGAAGACATCAACAAGACCACCTTTAGAACAAGGTAGGGTCATTATGAATTCACAGTGGTGCCTTTTGGGTTGTCAAATGCACCCGTTGTTTTTATGTGCCTCGTGAATAGTGTATTCAGGGACTATCTAAACAAGTTTGTCATAGTATTCCTGGATGACATTTTGGTGTATTCCAAGTCGAAGGAAGAGAATGAATAACATGTTAGGATGGTGTTGCAAGTGCTAAGAGAGCACCAACTGTATGCCAAGTTGAGCAAGTGCTCATTTTATTAGGAGAAAATCCATTACTTGGGGCATATTATTTCGAAGGATGGGATATTTGTAGATCCTAAGAAGATTGAGGCCATCAGAGAATGGTCAATGCCAAAGAACGTGATGGAAGTCATATCCTTTATGGGTCTAGCTAGTTATTATAGAAGGTTTATCACAGGGTTCTCGAGGATAGCTCACCCTATCACTTCCTTGCAAAGGAAGGAGAAGAAATTTCAGTGGACAGAGGATTGTGAGAGAAGCTTCCAACAATTGAAGCAACTGTTAACCAATGCTCCAATCTTGAGGATTGTATATCCAAATGAAGATTTCATGGTGTGCACAAATGCATGCAAAGAAGGACTGGGAGGAGTCCTCAGTCAGAATGGATTTGTAATTTGTTATGAATCCAGAAAGTTGAAAGAGCACGAAAGGAACTATGCAACTCATGATTTGGAGTTGGCAGCCATAGTACATGCTCTAAAGAAATGGAGGCATTACCTCATGGGAAGGAGGTTCAAACTGAGGACAGACCATAACGGTCTCAAGTATTTGTTTGATCAACCAACCTTGAATGCTTGGTAGATTAGGTGGTTGGAGTTTCTTTGTGAGTACAATTTTTATATCAAACATATCAAAGGGAAGGAGAACAAAATGGTTGATGCACTCTACAGGAGAGTGCATGAATTACATGCTACAACCATTAGCATGTACCAAACTGATATTAAAAGAATAATTTCAGAGGCTACAAATATAGATTTGCAGTGCAGGGATTTGGTAGCAAAGCTACAGCAAGGTAAGATGCCACAGAAAGTGGAGAATTATAAATTAGAGGCTGATGGAATACTTCTGTACAAGAACAAAATTTATGTACCTAATGTCCAGAACTTGAAAATTATGATTTTTCATGAACTGCATAATGTGTCTGATGTTGGGCACCCGGGATATCAGAAAACTGTGGCAGTAGTCAAGAGCCATTACTTTTGGCCAGGTATGAAGAAAGATATTTTTGAATACATCACCAGATGTATGGAGTGTCAGAAGGTTAAAGTTGAGCACAAACACCCACCAGGGTTGCTGCAACCTTTACCCATTCCTGAGTGGAAGTGGGAGGTAGTGACAATGGATTTCATCACGTGATTTCCCAGAACAGGCAAGCAGCATGATTCAATCATGGTGGTAGTGGACAAGCTTACGAAAGCTGCCCATTTTATTCCACTAAAGACTACTCACAAGGCAGTGGATGTTGTTGATATTTTTATGAGGGAAGTAGCACGATTGCACGGTATTCCCAAGACAATTGTGTCTGACAGAGACCCGAAATTTACCTCAAATTTCTGGAAAGGGTTATTCAAGGGGTTCGGAACGAAACTGAACTTTATTACAGCCTATCATCCTGAGTGTGATGGGCAGACAGAGAGAGTGAATGGAATAATAGAAGACATACTAAGGATGTATGTGATGGACAAACCATTGAAATGGGAAGACTACCTACATTTGGTAGAATTCGCCTACAACAATGGGTATCAAGCATCGTTGAAGATGAGCCCATTTGAAGCACTTTATGGCATAAAGTGAAATACTACAGTAAGCTGGGATAATCCAGCTGATAGGGCAGTAGTTGGGCCATAGTTGCTCAAGGAAATGGAAGAACAGATGCTAAAAATTAAGCATAATTTGAAAGTTGCCCAAGACATGTAGAAAAGTTATGCTGATAAAAACAGAACCCGCCGAGAGTTTAAAGTGAAAGAGCATGTTTTCCTGAAAGTGAAAGCCATTAGAAGTTCCCTGAAGCTAGGAAGCTGCACCAACTTGGCAGCCACATTTTGTGGGCCATTTGAAATCCTAGAAATGATTGGGCCAGTTGCATATATGCTTGCATTACCTGCATCCATGACTGTACATAATGTGTTTCATGTTTCATTTCTTAAGAAATATATACCTGATGCTAATCATGTAATTGATTGGAATGTGATTTAGATGGATCAAGAATGTGTCCTGCAAGTGACTCATGTGCGCTTATTGGACCAAAAAAGAAAATAGCTCTGGAATCGAGCCATAGGGCTTGTAAAGGTCCAGTGGACCTGGTACAGTCTTGAGGACGCAACATGGGAGCATGAGGATGCTATGCCAGCAAAATACCTGCATCTTTTTGAAGATTTTGAAAATTTTGTTGATGTTGTGTGAAAGTTGCACTGAGGACAATGCAAAAATAAGGGGAGAAGATTGTAATATCCCCAAGGATGAGTCCTATTGTAATCATGTTTATGAATTGTAAATCATGTTTTGTAAGCTGGTGAGTCAAGTATTGATAAGCTGGTGGGATTATGTGTTTATTAGGCCGGAGAGCCTAAGTATTAAGGCCATAAACCTGATTTTGTATATGTAATTATGCAGATCATTGATATAATATATGAACATCGCTACGTGCAGAACGACCACGAACAAAGAGTGATGGGGGACTAAGCTTCCACGGGGTGGGTAAGGGAAAAGGGGCTGAAAGGTTGGAAAGAGGGGCTAATCTTAGGGGATTAAGTTCTTGAGAATAATATTTTATTATTATTCTAAAGTTGTGTGAAAAAACATGTTTTTATCCTAAGTCCTAGGAAAGGCAACGCATGTAGCTCCAAGTGTGCAAAAGGGAACACATGCAGCTCTAGGGAGACAAGCATCGACCTGGGCACACGCGGTTAAAAGATGAAGCGTCAACTGAGTTTGGGGTTCCTCCTCCATTCTTCCACCAGTTGTTTGAAACTGTGAATTCATTCTAATCTCTTCATGCATACCCTCACGCAGCTCTGAAACCTGAGGCATGTGATGTTTTCTTGAGAAGTCGATACACCCTCTGTCTGAACCGTTGAGTCTGTGTTCAACCTCTGCGTGGATTGCTTGTCACGCATCCTAAAACCGGTGTTACCTGAACCATGTTGTGTCTTAGTGACCTGTTGTCATTTTTTTGGAAGTCCACACCCAATTTTCCTATTGTTGTTGTCACCTGTGAGTTAACCAAAAGCAGTTGTTGCTGTTGTTATCCTGAACTTGTGGGAATTGAGTTGAAAACTGGTTGAAGAACCGGGTTTTCAGGCCTGTGGTAGAAGAGGCAGGTTGTCAGGCCTATGAGAAACTCTCTCTAGGTGAGAGAGTCTTTTGGGAAGTGGTTTTCTCCCAGAGAGAGTCCAACACCAGCTACGAAGCTCTGAGAATTCTTGATCCGGCCTATTGTCGAGACCTAGAGAGGGAGGTGAAGCACCGATGGACTATGCTTGTGAAGGTGTATACTCCCACATGGAACAAGCATGTGGGGAATGAGATTCTGTGAGTAGTGGGCGTAAGAATGCTCCTGGAGAGAATCCTTCCGGTTGTATTGTGCAGTTTTCCTGTAACCTCAGCCTAGTCTAGGATTCCCTTGCATTGGGTGGAGCTTGGTCCCAGCTCGGGGGTGACCTATTATTGAGCGTGATGAGCAGCATGGTATAAGGCTGGGAGGTTCATGGAAGGTCTTCACGTGGTTGGTGGAGTTATTACAGTTTCAAAGATAAGTATATGCATGTGTTTAATTTCAATTAAAATGCATGTATGTGATGCTTGCAATATTATCATGTATTCCGTTGCAATTATGAATTACTGTTAATTCCATTACTTCTGTATGTTAACAGTAATATTGTGATTACTCTGTATTGTTTAATTAAATATGTTAATTATATTTAATATGCATGTTATATTTAAATTTATGAGAATGTTTCTGCGTAGTAGCATTTCTCGGCCTATGGGTGGCCAGGAATGTTACAGTAGTGGTGAAAACTACGTATACGTGTGTTGTATAATAGTTAGGGCACGCATATGTGGAAAAATATTGTTTTTAGCTCTGGGATTTGCAAAAAGGGACTTCAAGACTGCATAGGGAAATGGAAAAAGGCTTTTTGAGAAAATTTTCATAGGGTGAGGCAAATCTTGCTATAACAAATCTAAGTTGATTGTAAGATTTTATTAAGTAGCAGCCAAACTGCAAATTTCTCTGTGAAAACACTGATGCCTGGGGATGATTGTTGAATACATTGAGTATTGGTACAATCTCAATAGTAGATTTTATGACATAGACTGTGATGGGAACACAAATAACTCGTCATGACTTTATTTGAAGGACAACCAACAGATGACAAATTTGACTGCTAATATGCTAGAATCAAATCTTACAACCAAATCTTTGACATTACCTTAGATCTATTTAAACCACTAATATTGCTTTAAATTGTTAACAACCTCTTAATTTTCTAGATGACGATAAGAATAAAACATTTGTTATATCAATCTTCTTTTAACATGAAGCTAATTTTTTTTTTTTTTTCTTCTTTATAATGTTCTTTGGTTATTTCATTGCAATTTCTAGCTTTCTGCCTGCATTACACTTAGACCGTAGGTAGTTTGGATAAAGATTTAGCTATTGTACCGCAAACAACAAATCCACAACCTTTATTAAGTATAAAATAATCTAAACTCACAATTTTACATTATTTAAGAAAGTACAGAGCTTCGAGTACTAAAACTAAACAACATAAATGGTTGAGTGTATGGATGGCTTCTTTAAAAATGTATTCTCCTAGTAATTATTTGAAGGATCTGGAAATACTTTAAATCAAAACTATAAATATTCACTGAAACTTTTCTACAACCATGGAGAATGAAAAAAGATTGTCCTTTTCATGCTTGATAGGAGTGAAAAAATATTGATGAAGATCAAAGGTGTTTTGCAATAAAGGGCCACAACTGAGTGACCATAATTTGAAGTTGGAAGACCATCCAATATTTGCACAGATAGTACATTGCAAGGTGTAGGAAAATTGATCGACTCTTTACAAAATCCATAAAGTTATGGGTGTGGCCCTTATTCCCCTGCCAATAAAAGTAACTGACACTGCCCTGAATTCGTAGAACTGAAATAAAATGGGTAGAGCCCTAAAATAAAAATACAGGACATATTTTAGGGTAGAGCCCTAAAATAAAAATACAGGACATATTTTAGGGTAGAGCCCTAAAATAAAAATATAGGACATAATTTTCAGAGGGAAGAGCCACCCCTTTGGGTGGGGAAGCAGGCTTGAGACAAATTCTTTCTTATAAAACTATGTGTGAATAAAACCCTACAAAACAATTAACTATAAAACTGTGATGGAAGTAGTCCATCTCTCCTCCTTGCCATTTTCCTGCGAAGCAAGAAAACACAAATGAGTAACCCCTTTTCAATAGAGAGGGACAAAGAGAGTACTATACTCAGCTGCAATTCATGCCTAAAAATTTTGGGAACCCCGTTGTTTCACTTGACACGTTTGACCTTTTCTGAATTTTTTCTTATTTATGGAAAACCAAACATCCATTGGTAAAACCAAAACCATATGGTAGATCCTTAATGGATGAAAAGAGCCACCCAAGTGCTCTAAACATAAAAATGAAGATTGTGACTTTTATTGAAACTATCAATGGTTTTGCTATGCTATGTTTCTTAAACAAAAATTGGGCACAACTTAATTGTCTTCAAGTTGTTGTTAATGTTGTTGGCATGTTCGTTGTTCTAAACACATGCCATTTTTTTGGTTTTAGATGCTTAGGCACATCTAAATCATCAAAATCATTCCTCGTACAAAACAATGGAGTAAGCTAAAGATTCTACGAAATGGAGTCCGATGGGACATCTTGGGCACCGGGCTCCATCCCGTAGAACGTCGTCGGCCATCAACCCAGCTCTTGTCCTCCGTTATCCGTTTCAGCCATAACAAGTATGCTACCGTGCCATGTGACTCGAAAAGATCTTTTAATGACTATGGTTGAGTTAATTAAGCATGTGTGTATTAACCATTCAAGAAGCTAATGAAAGAGGATGAAGATAAGAGAATTATATCACAGCCATAAACTCATATACAGATCTGAAATGAAGCAATAAGAATAACAAACCATAACAAGAGAAGTGATACGGAGTTCAACACAAAATTGCCTACGTCTTCGGGCCTTTGTCTCAGTGGGGGAGGCTTCTTTATTTCTTTTCAAAGCTCAATAAGTACATCACAGAAGTGACACAAGGATACAAGACTGATATGGTCATGTTCTTCTAGGTCTCTAGAAACCAGCAGAAGAAACGACATGCAAAACGGATGACCGGAGCTCCCAGAAATGGCCCGCAAGCATCTGCTTCTCAACAACTTCCTTGCATAAAAATGGCTTTGGCTTGGCTTTGCTTCATCATAACTCTGATCTGGCTCTCCCATGGCCTCAAACAGGCCTAGTTTTTATAGATCTAAAGTTGGTTATCTATCCCCAACTTCCTCCCAAAATCTAGGCTCAAAAAGAGTCCAATATCTCCCAATAATGGCCAAAATCTTCAATAACAGGCATAAATCAATTAAAAAAAATCCCAAAAGCATAGTATAAAACCGACTTTTTATTAAATATGGGGCTAAGCCCCTTATACCTAGCACGTGCCCCCATCTCTCGGTCACATGCAGCTACATATGGCCAAGCGCCAGCCCAAAGGGCTACGCGCTGGCCCATAGTCCGAATATAGTGGTCACATGCCAAAATCTCACGGGACCGAGTCTCGAACCCTGCGCTAACAACGAAACAACAAGCACCGGTTTTATGGGGCATTTTTGGTGGAACCCCCGAAACCTTGGGCTAAAGATATATTTGCGCGCCAAATATAAAGCACCAGTGTTATGGTGTAGCAACCGGACCAGAGCCTGGGTGGTATAACCGCGCGCATGTGGTGGAAGGTGTATGGCGCCCGCGCCCCACAGAGTAATGGTCATAGCGCCCAAACAAAACCATAGGCTGGGGCTTAGCCCAAACCCCTTTCCGCCCAACACGTTTTCAAGGGAAAACTATTCCTGGAGATATCCAGTCCTAACCCCATATAAACGAAAAGTTATGCAGTGAAATATAGTTAGTTTGAAAAAGCTATTTTCATTATGGAGTCTATGCAGTGAAATATAGTTAGTTTGGAAAAGCTATTTTCATTATGGAGTCTATGCAGTGACTAAAATCACAAGTAAAATTATGTGATGATTTTTATTTAGTGCAAGAATTGCTAGATAAGGAATTTGCTATAAACATTATTTTTGTGAAGTGATTTTTTTTTAATGATTTATTAATATTATATTTAAAGTAAAAATAAAATTCTAATCCCTTAAAAGTCACATTTTATGTAATTTATTAATATTATTGATAAAAAGTTATATTCAACTTTTGTTTGTTTTAAAAATAAAAATTTTAATCTTTAAAAAGTTACATTTATGTAATTTATTAATACTATTGATAAAAAGTTGTATTAAATTATTGTTTGTTTTATTATATTAGAGAGGGCATGATTAATTAAGATTCAATTAATAATTAATAATGCAATAGAATAATTTTCTCATTATTACTCATTTTTCTACTAAATCTTTTCATTTAAAATATAAATATTTTTTATTTACAAATTATAATATTAATGTAAGATATATGTTTTCAGAAATTTGAATATAATATAAGAATCATAAATAATCAAATTACAATATTAAATAATAATTTTATATGTATATTGACAATGTTTTTAGTACATTTGTCTATCCATTTGGGGTTTAATATGCTTGAGAAACACAACATAAACATACTACATTTAGTGATTTAATCAATGCTTAATGACTCTATGCACTATAGTTCTTCTTGTTAAATGATAAGAAAATGAATCTATTCTAAGACTTCCAAATTTGATAAATGGAAGTAAACTTTAATAAATGCAAGCAAAAGTGAAAGCATAGCTCATGCTAGTATGAAAACTTTGACACATTTAATCTCTATTTAGTTTATGGTTATTCCAATGAGACATTTATAAGGGAAAATAAATTGCATAATCCTTACAACATCTAGTGCTATGAAAATAAGATTTAGATGAATATTATGTCACTCATTCTCATTCAAAGTTCAAAAAATAAAGAGAATGTGTTAAGTAACACTAGAATAATCAAAACTCAATCTAATGTTGAAGGAAAAGTAGTGAAAAAAAAGAAAAATAGGACAACGATGAATAAGAAAATGAATTTATGAGTGCCAAATTTGATAAATGGAAGTAAAATTTAATAAATGCAAGAAAAAGTGAAAGCATAGTTAATGTTGGTATGAC
>JZKD02S1762960.1:38567-52219 GCA_000966675.3 Picea glauca | reverse complement strand
TACAAAGAGACATGCCTTACTAACTTCTTCTTTAACTACGACCCACTATGTGAGAAACTACTCCTTTTATTTCTGTAGCTGGGATTTTTCCTCCTGGAGCATCGCTTAAAACTCTTCTCTCTCACTTTCATAGGTGGCTACATTGTACCATGCTACTCATAATTTTTCTAAGGCTTCATCTTTCTCTTGTTTCAAGGATTATGTAGCCTTCTCCTTCTCTTCTTGGACTTTCTGAAGTCAAGTTTTTGTCGCATCCGCAAGTCTTCTCAATTGGGTTGGTTCATCCCCAATTTTGTAATCTGTGACGAGGAAGGCGCAGTAGGTACTGCACAGAGAAAAGGAACAACTTGTTGTATTTCCTTCAGTTCCTTCTTGATCCTTCCATATAGCTCTTCCTCCTTCTCTCGATATCTCTGCAAGATGTCCTCGGGAAGTGTCCTCCATAGCTCTACGAACCAGAATGATATTGTCCTCCATGAGCATGGCCTCCAATTGGGGATTACTAGAACATGTCTTCTTTCTTGGTGAAGGTTTCTTTGGAGATACCTTCCTCTTTTGTGGTGTTACTCTTCCAGTAGGGGGGTATTTAGGAGGTGTAGCTTCGTCTCCTCCTTGCTCTTCTCCTTCATCTGCTCCTTTTTCCATCTTCTTCATCTTCTCCTCCTCCTCCGGGTGAGCCAAACCTGTTATCCTCAGAAGCATTGTCCTCCTCATCACTCTCTATATCTTGGAATTCTTCTTGGTTTTTCTTCTTCCCACTCGCCCCTTCTCGTTCTCCCTCGTCATTTCTTTTAGGTGTTTCTTTCCCCTTCATGAATCGTCACACTCAACTGAAGACATGGGAGGTGTTTATTTCCCCTTCGTGAATCGTCATACTCAACTGAAGACATGGGGATACTCGGGGGGAACATGAGAAGGGGCGGGTGGGACCACACAGAAAATGGGTTATGGGGGAAGTGTATCACAACGATCAGGGTGACGAGTGGAATCCAATGGGGTAAAGATGAAATAAGGGTGTTGGAAGGGGGCCGGGTCCACAAGAAAAAAAAATGTTGAAAAATGATAGGTATGACTGCAATAAGGGAAAAGAGATAAATCCAATGGAATAGGTCTCAAATAATGGTGCCAATAGTGATGAAATGCCCAAATGGTAAACAAGAATAAATGTGTAGAAATTTTGGAAATCAAATACAGGAGACACAGTTGCGCCACAATAGATCTTGTATGTTATGTTTTTGGTTCCATCCCAAGGGTTAGGTATTCAAGGGTTCTATAGACAAGGGTTTTCCTTGTGCTATATTTCTTCGATATACGTGCAGGGTCCAACAATAGTACTTGGCCCAATATCTCAGGGCACCAACTAAGGAGGCTAGAAAATGCCCTTAGCCATACTAGCCGACTACCCAAGTACTAGAGAGTATCTTCCCGATTGTTTTTCTCGGTGGCACTATAGTAGTCAGGCGATCTATCGGTTTATCTATGGAGGGCTTCAGAAGATCTAGGTCGATCTGTATACAGATTTTTTCTGATGTGCTACCACTCGAAGGGGTACCAACATGAGTTACAAGGGTGGCCAATAGATGTGCACTTAAGTACCACTTGTATTTCCTATGTGTATGAATCCTCAGCCATGGGTTTATGCGCGGAACGACGGATCTTTGTAGCTTAAAGGCATTGGAATACATCTCTACGCTGAAAAAAAAATTAACCTACAATTTTCTTCCAAGGAAGGTGCTTGTTGATATTATGGTAGCTTCGGGAGGTATGAACCTCTATTGTGACCTTTGACAAGATTAGAATGTTCTGGAAATAAGCAAAGAAATGAAGAAAACCCTAGACGAGATGTCAGTTGAAGAAAGATAATTAAAATGAATTTAGTAGTACCCAGAGAGAGAAGTCGACCCAGGAAAGTCTGCCAGGAATACTATAAATACAAGGTGTTGATCTCTCATTTGACACACTTCTTAGAAACACAGAAAGCCAGTTTCTATGCACTACAGTCTAGCAGTCTTGTGCGCAAGTCCCGGGGAAGGTGCTGCGCCAGTTTTGGGTGTGACTATCTGATCATCTTGGTTACTTCTTTCTTGGTGCATTAGCCTTGCTTGGCTATTGGATTTCTACCAAGATTCTTCTCTTTTTCAAGGTCAAGGTGCTCGGAGGGTGGCTTCATCCTATGGTTGGATGACAAGCGTATTGTCAATGGGAAAATGAGAACAATCCTTTATATTCTAATAGGTTATGGGCCCACACCTCCTTCATTCAGTCTAAATATTGGAACAAAACATAACCATTAGGATATTGAGCTCGTTGAGGAACTGTCGCTAGGGTTACTAGAAGGATCAACTTCCAAGACATTGTCACTAGGTTACTAGCAGGATCAACTTCCAAGACATTGTCACTAGGGTTACTAGTAGGAGTAGTTGCAGAAACCCTAATATTAGATCTGACACCTTGTGATGGAGCATATCTCTCAAGGAGAAGATATTCAGATGCGCCCTAGTTCAGTGCACATTTTGGCTCTCTCAGAAGATAGAAATGTCAGAGTTGAATTTTTGGATGAAGGCATGACCAACTACTAGTCAACCGAAGACATGAATAAAACGAGCAGTCTTCTACACTACTTAGCACTCACTGGAACAATTGAAGATGACATGTGGATTATTGATAGTGGTGCTTCTAGGCACATGACGGGAGATCAAGCCAGCCTCTTAAATCTAAATGAGAAGAAGACATCATACAAAGTAGAGCTTGGAGACAAAAGAACTTATCCAGTCGAAGGATTTGGACAAGCTTCCGTCAAGTTGAAAACATGTAACAATGTTCACTTAAGCAATGTTCTATATGTACCTAGTTTAGAAAAGAATCTTGTATCGATATCTTTCTTACAATACAAAGGAAACAAAATAGCTTTCGTGGATGGAAAAGTGTCATCATGGCATAAATACTCCAGCATAGAGAATGCTAGGATTATCGGAAGTCGTGAAGGAAATTTGTATAGATTACTAGAAAAAAATGAAGAAGCTCTCATACATGACGAAGTCAACCCTAATCAACTTTGGAATAGAAGGTACGCTCATATTAATTATCAAGCATTACCCTTTCTCATAAGAATGGTTGAAGGAATACCAGAATTGAAATCTACACATGAAGGAATTTGCAAAGGATGTGCCCTTGGGAAGAATATCAAGAAATCATTGCCAAGAAGAAACAACAGATCTAAAGATACCCTAGATCTAATACACTCTGATGTTTGTGGTCTGATGCCAGTCATATCTCTAGGAGGATATCCTTACTACATAATCTTCATAGATGATCATTCAAGAAAGACTTGGCTATATCCACTGAAGACAAAAGACGAAGTATTCAGCAAGTTCCAAGAATTCAAAGCAGAGATAGAAAACCTCAGGGACAAAAATATCAAGACATTAAGAACAAATAATGGAGGAGACTACACCTCAAAGGAATTCATTGCATTCTGCAAATTGACAGGGATTATGAGGGAGCCAATTGTTCTTCATAATTGTCAACAAAATGGTGTAGTAGAAAGAAAGAATTGATCTATTGAAGAAACCGTAAAAGCCTTACTAAATGATCAAGATCTATCCATGTTCTTATGGGGAGAAGTAGCAATGACAGAAATATATGTGTCGAATAGAAGTCCTCATCATATCTTGAAGGAAATAACACCAGAAGAATCCTTCTCAAGTAAGAAACCTAATGTGGAAAACCTAAGAATATTTGGATGTCCTGTTTACTCTCAAATTCCCAAGGATAAAAGAAATAAACTAGAACCCTCGAGGAAGAAGGGGATATTTGTGGGATATAGAGATTCATCAAAGGCTTATAGAATATATATTCCAGAACAACACAAGATCAAAGTCAGCAGAGACGTAACATTCAATGAAAAGATGGCCTTCAAGAAATCCATAGAAGAAACCATTGAGGAAGAAGAGATTGAAGAACTTAATGAAGAAAGCACAGAAAATGAAAATGACGAAAAGGAACAACCTGATCATCCTATGGAACCATGTGAAAACATTGATTTAGATATCGTACCTAAGACCAAGAAACGACAGTCTTGGCTTGAAGCTACTTTACAAGACACAAAAAGACTCAAGGTTCCAGAAGGAACATTCAAAAAGAGTAAAAGACCTAAAATATTCTCAAGCTATGCATCATATATGATGAAGCTTCCAGATGAAGAACCTACCACATTTGAAGAAGCAGTTCAAAAAGAAAAATGGAAAGAAGCTATGACATAAGAACACCAATCCATTATGAAAAATGAGGTATGGGAAATCGTACCTAGACCTAAAGAAAAGTCAGTGGTAACTTCAAAATGAATATACAAGATCAAGCATGCAGCAGACAAAAGCATGGATAAATACAAGGCAAGATTTGTAGCCAGAGGGTTCTCCCAGAAAAAGGGAGAAGACTATGATGAAACCTTTGCTCCAGTGGCTAGATATACTTCCATCAGAGCTATCATATCTCTTGTCACTTCCATGGGATGGAACTTACATCAGATGGATTTAAAGACAACTTTCCTCAATGGAGTTATTGAAGAAGAAGTGTATATTGAACAACCTCAAGGATTTGAGGTACATTCTAGAGACACTCATGTTTTCATATTAAAGAAATCCCTATATGGACTCAAGTAAGATCTAAGGGCTTGGTACGCCAGAATGGACATCTATCTAACGAGACTTGGTTTCTCTAAGAGTCATGTAGATCCAAACCTTTATTACAAAGTCATGGACAATGCACCTATAATTATACTACTATATGTTGACGACCTATTCATAACAGGTGAAGAGTCTCTCGTCATCCAGTGCAAGAAGGAACTAGCTTCTGAATTTGATATGAAAGATCTAGGTCTCATGCATTATTACTTGGGACTAGAAGTATGGCAGAAGCATGGTGAAGTATTCCTTGGAAAAGGAAAGTACGCAATAAAGCTACTTCAGAAGTTTGGAATGATGGATTGCAAATCCATGGATACTCCTATGATTATAGATATAAGAAAAGTAAGTGATCCAGATTCTGATCCAGTAGATCCATCACTATATCGACAATTGATTGGGTCATTGATGTATTTGGTAAATACTCGACCGGACATCTGCTTTGTCGTGAATACACTAAGTCAATTCCAGGTGGAACCAAGGCATGAGCATTGGATAGCTGCAAATCATGTCTTAAGATATATTTGTGGGACAATAAACTATGGCTTGAGATATACTGCATCTAATAATATACAACTTCATGGATTCACAGACTCAGATTGGGCAGGAAGTGCAGAAGACATAAAGAGTACTTCAGGTATGTGTTTCATCTTGGGCTCCGCTAGGATATCTTGGGGTAGCAGGAAACATAAGTTTGTCTCACTCACAACAACAGAAGTAGAATATATCGCAGCATGTGAAGCATGTATAGAAGAAATATGGCTAAGGAAGTTAATCTCCGATTTATTTGATCGGATTCCAGAGTCGACCATAATACATTGTGATAATCAGAGTTGTATAAGATTATCATAACATCCAGTGTTTCAGGAAAGGTCGAAACATATTGAGATCAAATATTAATTTATCCGAGATAAAGTCCAGGAAGGAGAAATAAATCTCCAGTACATCCCCACAGATGAGAAAACGGTAGATATCCTGACAAATCCTCTGTCCAGAATAAAGTTTGCATATTTTCGAGAGAAGATGGGGATCGTGGAAATAACTCCCTTATCTGAAAGGAAATAAATGCTCTCCAGGTTGGGAGGGAGCACTAAAAATATTATTGAAGACATTCATTGAAAAATAGTCCAGCTTGGATAGATTATTTCTTGTTTGGAAAGTGGAATGAGATTTCTGACGGACAATGATTTCCCATTGTGGTTAACATGGGAAATGGTCCATATTGTTGATGTATCATAGACAGAAACTTCCTATTGTGTTTAACATGGGGAGTGGTCTAGGGAAGTCTCTCTTCTTGAGGGTTACTTAAGAAGACTGGCTCGCCTTGCTAGACAATGATTTCTCATTGTGGTTAACATGAGGAATGGTCAATTTTGGAGGTTGATGCAGAACAATATTTTCCTCTTGTGGTCAACATAGGAAATGGTCCAGACAGTCATTCCTTAGGGTGTATTCATTCTCTCCAGGTTGCACTTTGTTTAGTGCTGGAGGAATGGCCCAGGGTGGGGAATGGTCTAGGATCAACAATCAGGGAAAGAAATTCTTTAGGGAAGATTCATTCTCTCTAGATTACACTTTGTTTAGTGTCGGAGGAATGGCTCAGGGTGAGGAATGGTCCAGACTCAGAAATTAGAATAATCATTCTTCCTTGTTTGAGAAGAAAAGGGCGGATAGCCCATCGTAGATGTTCTACTATGAGGGAAGATATTCTTTCATATCTCATAGATGTGAGTGAAAGATTGGCCCAGATGATTCAGTTTATTTTAACAATATTTTTTGTGCAGGTTGACATCAGATGATTTTTATGGAGACTGCTTGTCTCCAGACAGTAGAGATATACTATTATGGTGGATATGTTCCATTATTTGTGACTATGTGTCACGATTTGAGTAGTTGCGTACTACCATGGATAAACACAATTGTGTTCTATCAATTGATATTTTACCAGTTGTCATGGAGATTATCCAGTTGGATAATAATGACGGTGCTCGTGATACTACCAGTTGAATGGTCTCTTTGTGCCCAAGACCATTATCAGTTATACCTCCCTAGCTAGGAGGGAGTGTTGATATTATGGTAGCTTCAGGAGGTATGAACCTCTATTATGACCTTTGACAAGATTAGAATGTTCCAGAAAGAAGAAAATAAATGAAGAAAACCCTAGACGAAATGTCGGCTGAAGAAAGATAATTAAAATGAATTTATTAGTACCCAGAGAGAGAAGTCAGCCCAGGCAAGTCTTCCAAGAATACTATAAATACAGGGTGCTAGTATCTCATTTGACACACTTCTCAAAAACACAGAAAGCCAGTTTATGTGCACTACAGTCTAGCAGTCTTGTGCGCAAGTCCTGGGGAAGGTGTTGCGCTAGTTTTGTGTGTGACTATCTGATCAGCTTGGTTACTTCTTGCTTGGTGCATTATCCTTGCTTGGCTATTGGATTTCTACTAGGATTCTTCTCTTTGTCAAGGTCAAGGTGCTCAGAGGGTGGCTTCGGCCTATGGTTGGGTGACAAGGGTATTGTCAATGGTAAAACGAGCACAATCCTTCATATTCTAATAGTGCTCTGATACCACTTGTAATATTCCAGATACAAAAAAGTATGCAGAATATAAATAAATAGTTAGAAATGGGAGATGAACAACAATATAATCATAACAACACCACAATAATACCAAAATGATACCAAAATAACACCAGAAAGAGCACTTCGATTACTGAGAGAAATGTTCACTTACCTCTTCGAGGGGGAAACCTCCAGCAGAGAAGAGCTCTATTACAATAATATCCAAGACAAAAGTTCTCATACCCTTGACTCCTATTTATACTAAATCTGTCTATCAAAATAACCATCTAGAGGAAGATCCTTCTAGAAGCGGAAGCTTCTATTAGGTTTTCTTACATTGGACTTATTCTTCCTTATTATTGTAATGTCCCCGACCATCAACCCCACTGCCAGGCAATGCTACTACGCGGAATAAAACTTATATAGTATGCATTTAAATGAAGTTAAATGACTTAACACAGAGTAAACACATAATTATTGCTAACATACAAAACTTAATAGAATTAACAACAAGTCATACATACAACAGAATACATGATAACATTTCAAGACACATACATGCATCACATATGAATTGAGTACAGAATTAGTACTTATATTTTAAACTGGCGTAACGCCACCAACTACATGAAGACCTTCCTTGAACCTCCCAGCCTTAGACTGCGCTGCTCATCACTCTCAACAGTAGGTGACCCCCAAGCTGTGACTAAGCTCCACCGGGTAACAGAATACTAGGCTAGGAAAGGTCCATAGGAAGACACATAGTTTATGAGGATGTATTCTCTCCCAGGAGTCACTTATGCCCACTTCTCATAGACTCTCATTCCCCACATGTTTTTCCCACCCTAGGAGTATACACCTTCACTATCACACATGACAGTCCTTCGGCTTCTAAACCTCCCTTTCCTTGGTCTTCGGCAACGGGCTGAACCGAAATTATCTGAGCTCTCTGGAAGCTACAGGACCCCTTCCAGGAGTTCTCACTTCCTCTTTGCACTCTCTCACCTAGAGAGAGTCACTCACAAGCCTGACAACTTGCTTCTTCAACCACAACCGCCACTCTCACCTGGAGAGACTGTTGCACATAGGCCTGATAGCCTACTTCTTCAACTCAGTTTCTGACACAGTCAGGGCAACCACAAGACTCGGTACAAACATACAATGGCCAACAAGCCACACACAGTCAAGAACTATGTGGCCACAACAGCCAACTGGAAAAAAAGGTATGGGATCCCCAAAATGGTGGCAGTCAGACGCTAAGGAATAGAAAGGCTTAATAATTATAGGACGCTTCGGGTTTCTCAACCAGCAACACAGGATGCCTTCATGGTTCTGGTTTCAGAGATGCGTAAGGGTGTGTAGAAATCCCACGCGGAGGCAAAACAGGTTCAGGTGGAGAACTAGAGAACAAACATAGAGGTCGATGATGGAGCCCCATGAGCTCCGACAGAGGATGGAAGAATGGTCAGGTGAACCCCCATCATAGCTCAATTCTTGGGTTAAATTGCATGTGACTGGGCCAACACATGTCACCCATGAAGCACGCTCCTTTCCATTTGGAAGTTGCCTATCCTTCCAAAGGACTTAGGATAAAACATACATTTCACATAGATTTTGGAATAATAATATATTATTATTCCTCTAGAGGTAGGCCCCCTAGCTTATCCCCTAGCCCAAACACTTAGCCTCCTCTCTTACCCCACCTTTTGGAATCTTAGTTCTCCATCACTCTTTCTTCGTGGTCGGTCGGCACGCAGTGATGTTTATATTTTATTAATGATTTTCATAATTACATATACAAAAATCAGGCTCCTGGCCTTTAACACCTAGGATCTCCAGCCTCAATAACACATAATCCTACTAGCTTATCAACACTTGGCTCACCAGCCTACAAAACATAATTACAATTCATGATTACAACATGGGCTCATCCTTGAGGATATTACAATTTCTATGCCTTATTAATATTGACCTTTATTACATGGAAATATATTATTCTACCTAAGTGAGTGGTTAGGTCCCTAACAAGCATACAATAGAAAACATGTGAAACATAAGAGACAGATATGGTGCAGGAAGCACCAGCAGTGCCTAATACCCAACTTCATTTATTTATATTGTGAAATAGAAACAAATCTTTACTAAGAGGGTGCTATTGTCCCAAATACATAAATGGGCAGAGTCTCATGACTCTAGAATCTGCCTTATACATTAGAATTGTTCAGACCTATAGTTCTATCACCCTAAGACTTCCCCTTTTCATTCCTCCTTGCCTCAGCCTGAGGTGTGCCCCACTTGTGCGCATAGCCTTAGAGATCCATGTCTCTTGCCTTCACCTTTTTCTTATGTTCCTTCATTTGTATGCCCTTTCTCTTATAGGGACTCCAAGGGTCACTTGTGCGAAACGTCATGTCTTTTTGCTATTCCTTGCCCCTTCATGAATCGTCAGACTCAACTGGTCGATAACTCTATAGGATGTTACCCATTTTCAGACATAGACCCTTTTATCATCGAGGATATGTTTATTTTTGTGGGAATGGGAAAAAGTATACATCTTGTTCGGTGTTTTGTTCCACTCTTGTGCACATCCTTAACATAGGGATTTTATACCTAGGGTTCCTCCAAAGTTCATGACCAAAAAAACCAAGAGCATTTGCATATCAATCCTCAACCAAGGCCGAGGAAGGTCTCACCCAAGATGCAAAGATGATCACAGAGACCATAGAGTTTTGTGACAAGGATGAAGGCTTAAACACACATAGATCCATCTGGGCTAGTATTCATACGACTCATATCCAACAACTTACTAGGACCAAGAAGTAAAACAATGCACACACATCTCCAAATCACATATGAAAGACATACAATAACTCATAACTTCCACAAATGTATTATGTCTTTCAATCCATAACACACAGTATACATTAAACAAACTGTATTAGACAACAATAGAGCTTCATATCTCCTTTTATATAAATTCCCAGAAATGCAACACCCTATGTTGTGTGCAATCCCTCAAAATCTCATACATATAACAGACACAAATTTTTACTCAGAAACATTACAACATTACACAGGCTCAGAGTGAACTCGATACCACAAACTCAATGGATCTCATGTAAACATCTAGCTAACCCCATTTCTGATAGTATTTCTTCCTTTTATACTTTCTTCTCCTCGGGAGCTCTGTCTCTTTCTGCTCTGCTCCACTCATTCTACTGACAAAACTGCCTCACACGCTTCTTGTATTTGCCTGCAGTCCATGTAGTCTTCAATATTAAAGGCAATCTTAATTGCATTTCCAACTCATATTTTGCAAGCTCCACAATCCCTTATGATGCTGGAAGCAATCATTCGAGAAGATTTCCCAATGATTCCTTTATTGATTATGGCGTGTGACTTCTTAATTTTCGGTGCACATAAAAAATGGGACCGATGCACATTTTATAATCTTCTAGGCCTGGCACACATTATTATAACTCAGTCTGACGCACACTCATTGTCCTACTTCGCATATTACCTTAAGCGTGTGCAACATTTTAGAATGAGGGACACAAAACTTTCTTTGTTGCACGCATGTGTTAAATGAACCCAAAAACTTTGGGTGCCAACACATCCCCTTTACTTGAAGGTGATATTATTTTCACAATGGTTGTTCTTTATTCTCTCCCATGTTTTGTAGATAATCAACTATAAAATGATTGGTTTATTATATTGATCTTGCACATGTTCCAAAGGTTAGGTGGTAAGGGTTGTTTATATTTTTAGTTTTTGTGAGACTTGATTCGTTGTTGTGGTAAGTGGCACCTTTGAAGTGCAAATGTTGTGTTTTTTTAATGTTGGTATTTTTATTGTTTTTTATACATTAGTTCATTATGATTGAATGAACTTAATTTTGAAATATAGTGATTATGGTAAGTGGCACCTTTGAAGTGCAAATGTTATATTTTTTTTCATTTTTAGTCTTTTTATTGTTTATTATACATTAGTTCATTATGATTGAATGAACTTAATTTTGAACTTTAATGATTCTAATTTAGTTTCCTTGCATGAATAAGCATGTAGTTTTGTTTCGTTTTTGTTTTGCTACATAGAGAACAATATGCATTTTATACTAAACTAAAATTTGGTAAGTGACAAGAATGTTTCTCTAATCAATGCCCGAAATCTCTTCTTAGAGATTAAAATATATAAACTCCCAAACAAATGTGTTTTTTTTTTGCCAAGTGAATATTAGAAATATCGAATACCATATTGAATACAATGGATGTCAGGAAAAAAATTCCTTTAACTGGGGAGTAAACTAGTATCTTTCTTTTACCGGAGTAAACTAATACCTTTCTTTTACCCAGAACGAATTAGAAAAAAACTGATCACAGTAAATCCTCTAACTATGTTGCATCTACAAGTATTTGTAACTCAAAGAATATAACATAGATTCAAGTGCTTCCCAAATTATTGGCACCCATGTTAGGGTTCATCTCTAACTTTGGTTAAATACAATAGGTAAATGATATTCTAGTTGATTTAAGCGTAGATTTTGTAGGTTAAGATCTCTAATAGAACATCACTATGATAGACTAGTCATAAAAATCAATATTTTGTCAATCATTTTTTTACTTCGATTATTCTTCCTTGTATATCATTTGTCACAAAGTTGATTTAGAGCTGCTTACATTTTTGTGGATTTGGTATTGATCTTAGATTAATAGCTTATGGGAAAAGAACCTCTAAATCATAATTTCTAGTCTTCACATCATGTATTAATGTAATTTCTAGTCTTCACATCATGTATTAATGTTGGTTTCATGTTTCCAATATCAATATGAAGATATTCTATCAATAAGTGTCATTTCTACTATTAAACTAGCATATAAATATCGTTGAAGATAGGCTAGAACTATGCTTCTCAATTTGCTACATTATCCAACTAAGTCCATAGTAATGTAGAGCATCTTGATTAGCCTCAAGATCAACAAGAATCAATTTCATGCTTTTTCCAAATTTGCTTCTTATGTTAGTGTTTTTTCATACGAAAATACAAAGAATTTTTTTATACAAGGTTTTCTACTGTGAGTTTCTTTAATTAAATAAATCCTTTTCCTCAAAAAATGCATGGCCATTTATTAGACTAAAGAAAGGAGAGGGGTGAAAGTATTATAACACCAAGCTCTTGAACCCAAGGTTATCTTATTAAGGTGGCATATCCCTATGTTAAGATGTGAGTGTACTTGTTTACTTATTTTTAGATTATTTTTGTGATTTGTGAGTGATTTTGTCATGTTTCCATAGTTGGGGTAGAAGTGAACTGAGTCGTTTGGATAATGTCCATTGCCATGTATCATATGAGGACAAGCGAATTGTCCATAGATAGTGGGAGGTGTGAATGACTATTAATATGTGGGACTATCAATCATAACTCACATCTCTTGGGCTCTTTTGGTTGAGAGTTCAAGTCAAAAAAGAAATATTGTCGCTTTAAATTCGAGTTGGTCTATATGAGATTCACATTTCTTTGGCAAATGTTTGGTTGTTTTAGTATTTTTGTTATGAGTTTGAGCAAGAATGGAAAGAGGAGTTAACTATGCATCTATAGCTCTCTTTGTCACTATGATGATAATGGTGGGAGAGGAAGTAGTAGAGATGATGACACCATCTCCCAATCCAACAATGGAAATAGGTGTTGCTTCAATTTCTTTCATACCCTCCCTATTCTCCCTATTCACAATCCATATCACCTCATTCATCTCATTCTTGGCCTCTTGATTCTACTAAAATGTATTGCGGTTGTTCTTTGTTTTTTTTTAATGATCCCCTACAAGAGACAATTACTATTTTCTTCAAAGAATGTATTGTGACCTATTATATTCTTTATGTATATGACGTTTTCTAGAACAGTGGTAGAGAATTTTGTATCCAATACATAGGTTATTACATTATTGCACTCAGAGTAATGAAATGTTCGAAATATTGTCATTTAATTTAATGTTATGTGACAAAAAAATTAAATAAAAAATAAACAATTACTTATTTTTATATGATGAAATTATATCTATTTTAAACTTGGATTTATGAAGTATTGGATTAAATTCCTTAAATTGTAAATTTTTTTATGATTTAAATGAAAAAAATAATATAATGTGAAATTAAATGATAAAAACATTTACATAAGAAATTTGATGATAAGTATCACTTATTTATAAAAAGATAAGCATTGACTAACTATTTTAGGATGATGATGATGATGATTAACGTCCACTAAGACCTAATTGGTATATCATACCTTAATAGGGTAAGTGATTATTTGTGATTCTTTAGAATTTTGTTTCTGTGCTCGAAAAGCATTAAGAGAAGCTTTCCAAGATCACCATACTTTTGTTGAGTTAAGAGGTTAGGAAGGTTGG
>JZKD02S1762960.1:24031-35869 GCA_000966675.3 Picea glauca | reverse complement strand
CCAAGTGTCCCAAATTCCTATTTATTATTATCCTTCTGGTCTCTATCCCTAACAATAGATTTTTGATTTGTAATTATTGCCCATTTTCCTTCTTTTCTAGCTTCTTTTACCTTTTGAACTTCCTTAATTCAGCTTGGTCTTCGAGAATGAGGTCTTCATTTATAAATATTCCCAACCCTTTTAAGCTCGGAGATTTACTAAGTATGCTATATTTATGGTCATTACAACTTACTTTGACACGGATCGGCCTATCATTGTCATCAATTATTTTTCCTAGCCTCTTTGCTTCTATGAGGTAAGTTGTATCAATTTGTGATTTATTTTTTAATTCTTCTTTTACTATTGCTAGTGTATCCTCCTCTTGTTGTTCTTTTATACCAAAAATTATGAGGTTCAAGGCTCTTTTGTTAAGTTCATGGTCCAATTCGATTAGCTTATTCATTTCCTCTTTGATGGGTTTGATATCCAATTTTTTTTCCATATTATTGAGGGTCAAATTGTTGGTTAGTTTTTCTTCTAGCTCTTTAATCGTATCTCTCAAGTTGTGATTTTCTTCAACCCCTCCTTCTTGGGTTGATTGTTTATGTTTTTCCATTTCTTGAATTCTATCCTTCATTGTCTGCAATTCACTCTTGAACCCTAAGAATTTATCCTCTATTTGAGTTTGAATGGTATCTTTGATTTTTTTATCAATCATTGCCTCTAGCTCTATTTGGAGTTTTACGTCTCTTTTTTCACTCATTTTTTCTAATGTTTCTAACTCTATTTGGATTTTGGCATCTCTCTCTTCTCCCTTTTTTTCTACTGATTCCATATAATCGTAAAGGATCTCTAGGGTGATTTTGGGGGGGCTCCCCTTGTTAGGCTGAATTTTTGGAATAGGTAGTGGAGTGCTCATATTAAAAAGAAGAGAAAAAAGATGTAACAATTATTATTATGGATTGACTTTATCTCTCAAATCAAGTTTTACTTCTGAAACTTAAAATAAAAAAATAAATAAAATACATTTAAATCTCTTTACTTAAAATTAAAATTGAATCAAAGTAAAAAGTGACTCACCTCATTTCAGATGTCCAAATGCTCAACCCTTTGAAGAAGCAGAGAAGTCCGGGTAAAAACTACAAAGATTATTTCGTTCAAAACCCTAGATATATAATCTTAGAAATAAAATATCTCCTAAAAAATAAATAAACAAAGAAGTATTATTCCTGTTCAAAACCCTAGATATATAATCTTAGAAATAAAATATCTCCTTCTAAAAAAAAAAAAGGTATTATTGCCGTTGAAAACCCTAGATATATAATCTTAGAAAAAAAAAAAGGAAGAGAGAGAGAGAACGGAGATCTAGTATGCCCGTTCCAAACCCCGGATAAATATTAAAAACGAGCACACACAATTAAAATCTAAAAATTAAATTTTCCAAATATGGTTGTTACTCCAACTAAGGTGTCTAAAACAGGCTATGGCAATCTGATCTTTTTAGCTGGATTCGGGTGAACAAATTTAACACAACATTAAAATCTAAAAATTAAATTTTCCAAATATGATTGTTACTCCCACTAAGATGTCTAAAACATGTGATGGCAATTTTTTGTTGGATTCTAATAAAGAAAATTAACACAGCATTAAAATCTAAAAATTAAATTTTCCAAATATGATTGTTACTCCCAGTAAGATGTTTAAAGCGGGCTATGAGTTGTTTAAAACAGGTTATGGTAATTTTTCGCTGAAGTCTGATGAAAAAAATTTAAAAATATATGATTGTTACTTCCACTCCCAGTAAGATGTCTAAAACAGGCTATGGCAATTTTTCGTTGTATTTCGTGGAAAAAATTTTAAAAACCTAATGTTTAAACAACTTCTTAGATTTCTTTAAAAAAAAAAATTGAAACCCAGGATTTTACTCACCCCTTAACTTTTTACTCACCCAATTTGAATAAACAGAAAAAATTGGGACAAAAGTAAAATCAAACCACTTTTGTTGTGCATGCTGCAAGAAATTTGACAGACTTAAAATGTGATATGAGATTAGCAGTGAGGCTTGTTAGCCATATCCAACGGTCTATTAGGATTTTGTCTATTGGACAAGCAATTAGGTTTTCCACAACCTTGATCCATTTTCAATGCCCACAACGGTATTTAAGGATTTAATGTAAGAGGATTTATGCCCGGAAAAAAAATGTTTGGATAGGACAATGCAAAGGTAAAGCGTGCAATTATTATCAAAATCCTGCAAAAGTATTGCGGTTGTTCCCCTTAATTTTGCAATATGCCAGCCATTTCTTTCTTCCATAATTTGACATAGTAAAAAACAAATTTTCTTTTTCCTTTTTTTAAATATAGATAGTGTGTTTCCATAATTTGACATAGTAAAAACAATTCCATAATTTGACATAGTAAAAAACAAATTTTCTTTTTCCTTTTTTTTAATATAGATAGTGTGTTTCCATAATTTGACATAGTAAAAACAATTTTTTTTTTCTTTTTAATATAGATAATGTGTTTTAATGTTATTAATATTTTTTTTTTATATTTTGAAATAGGTTAAACTTTTTAAGATTTTAAATATTTTTCATTTTCTATTATTAAAATTAGTTAAATTAATCTTTGTTTAAATATAATTTTGAATTGATAAAATTATTTTTTTAATGTAAAAATAGATTCAATGTTCTCTATAAGAATCAATTATATCCAAAAACAAATGAAACCAAATTAAATGAATAAAAAAATAACAAATAACAAATTTTTTAGGATTTTGACTATTTCTCATTTCGTACTTATTATTAGAATTAAATAATTAATCTTTGTTTAAAGTATAATTTTGAATGGATAAAATTGTTTTTTTAAATATAAAAATAGATTCAACATCTTTTATGAGAACCAATTATATCCAAAAACAAATGAAACAAAATCAAATAAATACAAAAAAGACAAATAACAAGTTTCTTAAAAGTGAAAAACAAAACTTATTATAATATTTTTAGTTAAAAAAATCTATACCTATAATCCAAAAGAATTGGAAGCATTGTGAAAATTGATTATGAATAAATAGAAAATGATAGTGATGGACAATGATATCAAAATTAATTAAGATAAATATATATATATATATATATATATATATATATATATATATATATATATAAAGTCTATCCCCTTCTAGATTTGAACCTGTGACCTTTTAAGAGGAAACACATGTTCTTAACCATTAAGCCCACTCAGGTTGTATATATATATATATATATATATATATATATATGGAATCAACATTTACATCAAACAATTAAATATTTAAATATAAAAGAAAAACAATAATAATACAAAAACATTGTAAATATACAAGAGGAGATCATAGTGCAAAATTATTTGAAGGCTTGAAAAACGTGTAATTGCACAACTAAGAATTAACTCAAACATGTAAGAAGTGAAAAAAAAAAGATGGGAACAATCCAAATGGCCATCAGGGGAAGCTTATGTCAACTATGGAGAAAACAATAGTATAAATATTAGACATTAGTATAAATATTAGACATTTTGAATTTTTTTGGAGTGCTTTTTTTATCAGTTTTTCCCAAAAAAAACACCTACCGAAAAATTGAAAGAATTTATGGAATTTCAAATATTAGTTTTTAAGATTGCACAGTTCGAGTGGATTAGAGATTTTTCAAAGCACTAGATCAACCTGATAATCTGATAATTATATGGAAAAGTATAAAATGTCTAATGTTTCGTTTCATCTTGTCCATTTGGACATGGGGAGGTATCCAACTGGGACAATGGCAACTGGGCAAGTATCTACCACGAATATTTCAAACCTGTGTGTTAATTAAACCCTTGGATATATTCTGATTTATCAAAAGAGGAGCGAACAAATTTTAATAAGTTACAATACTTTAGAAATTTATTTTAATTTTAATTTATTAAGTAGAATTTATTAAATATTATTAAAACTTTAAAAATATAAAACACAACTTTTTATATTTAATTTTTTTTAAAGAAAATAATTTTATAATAATATGTTTATAGTAATTCTTGGTATATGTCAAAAAGCATTTATTAATATAATTTAAATTATGGTGAGCATAAGTAATAATCTAAAAGGAATTTATTTGATAAATTGTTGACATTTTATTAACCTTTAAATATATTTGTGTACAAATAATGAAATTGAGTATATAAATGGATTTATCAAGAGTCAAGATTATTTTGGGAAGGAATTTGCTTGGTGCATCGAACATTCCCCTATTAAAACCAAAGGTATTTGAAAGAAATTAGCAGGAAAGGCAAGCACCTCTAGTGACAATGATTTTTCCATTGTGGATAGTGGGGCACTTAGAGTGTTGAAGGCCCTAGCAAGGACTAAGTAATGATTATGTTGTCATTAAATATCTGTGGAGTAGGAGACACCCTAAAAGCGGCCTCATTTCGTCAGTTACTAGATAGAGCTCGTCCTAAGATTATTTTTTTGCAAGAAACACTGGTCTCTGAACAAAAAGCAAGGGATTTTGTGAATGTTTTTTGGCCTGCCTAGTTGACTTGTGTTGTAAACTTTGTGGGTAACTCAAGAGGGATGCTAGTTACTTGGGACCCCTCTTTATTTGATTTGAAACCTCTTCTAACTTGTGGAGGGATATTACTGTCTAGAAAGTTTATTCCAACCAATTTAAAACTTTCCTTGTTAAATGTTTATGGTCCTTGTGTGGACAGGCAAGTTTTTTGGGATAATGTGGCGGATAGTGGCATTCTATCAATTGGAAATTTGATCATTGTTGATGATCTAAATATAACCCTATCTCCTGATGAAGTTTGGGGAAGCTCTAATTTCTCTGGTTCTATGGAAGATTACTATAGGTCCTTGTTGAGCACAAAGAATTGTGTGGATATTCGCCCAGCTAAGCCGGTCCCGACCTGGTGAAATGGACGTAAAGGAAATCAAGCCATTGCAAAAAGACTGGACAGGTGCATTATTTCAGAAGGTTTATTAAATAAATGCGGTCTCTACCGATCATGGGTTGAGCTTCCCTTTATTTCGGATCATGTGCCTGTTATCCTCTAGCTGGAAACTTCTCCTAAATACAGAGGATTTCATTTTAAACTGAATCTGTTGTGGGTCTTGGATGAGGACTTTAAGAGCCTAGTTCATGAAGTTTGGGAAGATCCTAAGTTTTTATCAGAGCCTAGTGGTTAGCGAAGATTGGTCTAGAAACTAAAGAAATTAAAAAATAAATCAAAACTCTGGGCCAAAGAGCGTGATAAAAAAAACCAACAACGTATGGTCTCTCTAGAATTTGAGATTAAAGAAACCTTCCTCAATTTGGTGGAGGAAAATCCGCAACTGGATTTGGATTTGCTTCTGGGACAGTTAAAAAGGAAAGAAATGACCTTCTAAAATTCTCTGAAGAAAAGAGGCAACAACAGAGCCGCGCAACATGGATCAGGTGTGGTGATAGTAACACAAAATATTTTCACCAAATTGCAAATCAGAGACGTATACATAAACATATATGGGAATTAAATGACAGTCAAGGGAGAAGTTATAAAAATCAGAATGATATAAAGGAAGCAACAATACAACATTTCAGTGAATTTTTTAAAGCTCAATCCGAATCCTTCATAGGTGAACAAGTCCAACTAACTAGTCTTTATTCCAAGTGGATAAATGAGGCAGAAGCCAAAACTTTAGTTGAGTTGGTTACCATGGAGGAGATTAAAGAGATCCTGACGAAGTTCAAGAAAGATAAAAGTCCTGGCCCTGATGGATGGACCATGGAATTCTTTTTAACTTTCTTTGATTTGGTTGGTGAAGATTTAGTTCAGATGATTGAAGAATCCAGAATGAAGGGATCTCTAAGTGAGAACCTAAATGCAACTTTCTTGTCTTTGATACCCAAAGAAAATAAACCAACTTGCTTTGGGGATTATAGACCTATTTCCTTATGCAACCTTTGTTATAAGTTGATCTCAAAGGTCATTTCAGATCGTATAAAGCCTCTATTGTCTAGTTTTCTTTCAGAGGAACAACTTGGTTTTTTACAGGGAAGAAGAATCCAAGATGCATTAGGGACTACTCATGACTGTCTACACAGTATTCAGAAAAAGAAATCCAAATCCCTAGTTTTAAAACTGGATTTGAAAAAAGCCTATGATTGTGTAGATTGGGAAATGCTTCGTTCGATCCTCCTACAAGTTGGTTTTGGTTCGCAGTTGACAAAATGGATCATGGGTTGTGTGACATCACCAACTTATGCAGTGTTGATAAATGGTGACTCTACGGATTTCTTTAGGAGTGGGAGGGGCTTGAGACAAGGTTTCCCCCTGTCTCCTTTATTGTTCATTCTTGTCATGGAGGGCCTCAGTCTTCTTTTAAAGAAAAGTAAAGAGGAGAAAAAGATTACTGGAATAAAAGTTACAAAAATGATTAAAATTCTTCATCTGTTCTTTGTGGACAACGTTCTAATCCTGACAAAGGCCAATATTCATGAATGACTTGAAATCAAGAAAATCATTACGCTTTTCTACAAAGCCTCGGGTATTCAAGTAAACAATGCAAAAACTATTATGCATTTTGTTGGGTTATCGAATTCAGATCTCTCTCCCTTTAAATTACTTCTTCCTTATTCCTTTGTGGATCTTTCCTCTGGTTTAAAATACTTGGGTTTTTTCATTAATATTGGTGCACAGAGGGTTGTGGATTGGAATTGGATATTAGTGAAATTGAGCAACAGGGTTAGATCTTGGAGCAATAATTGGTTATCTCTAGGTGGCAGATATATACTTCTAAAGTCTATTTTGGAAGGTCAATCAATTTATTGGATGTCCCTAGAGCTGATTCCTTGCTCTATCTTAAATCAACTCCGTAAATTAATGTCCAATTTCTTGTGGAAAGGTAACAGGGAGGCAAATCACTATCATCTTTGTCAGTGGGATGTTTTATCCAAGCCAAAATCTTGTGGTGGATGGGGATTCCGCAATTTAATCCATTTTAGCACAGTGCTCAATGCAAATATGTTGTGGAGAGTTCTCACTCAGGATGGCATTTGGCACCGAATAGTAATGGACAAATATCTTCATTAGTCAACCATTGAAAATTCGTTAAGAAATGGTTCTTTCCATATGAGAGCGGCCTCTCGGGTATGGAACAACTTAATTAAATCAATGCATATTAAAACTCATTGGCTAAGTTGGTTTTCAGGGTCGGGAAACCTCATCTCTGTGGGAAATGATTTTATTCTGGGAATGAGAGACAAAGCTATTCTCTCTCGGGAACGCATTTCTAGTCTTCGAATAGCAGGTATCACGATACTTGCCCAAGCAAAAAAGGCTTTAATTATTGATGCTCCATTAGGGACATGGCACGATAGCAAGGACCTGGGTTTGAGAGGCGACCAAGCTACAAAGTGGGACCAGTATCTGCTTGCACTCACAAGAGAATGTGTCAAATTAAAGGACTACATGGATCAACTGCTTTAGACGGGTGGTAATGCTTCAGGTCAGTTAACAGTGAAGAATGCATATTTGACTTTCTATTCTACTTTAAATTTTCAGACAAAGGTTTGGAGGAATTCTATCTGGAAATTGGATATCCAACTGAAGACCAAACTCTTCATTTGGTTGGCCAGGGATCAAAAAATACTAACTTCGGATATTCTACAGAGAAGAGGGTGGGAAGGACCAAGTCAATGTATCTTTTGCAAGAATCATAGTGAGGATATAAATCGCCTCTTCATTGACTGTCGGTTCTCCAAAATGATTTGGGATAGATTAAAAGTTTTATTTAAATTCAAAAGGAATTGGGAAGGAAAGGATCTATTTGATTGTTTCTATAAATGGGCAAAAGACAAAACGGTGGTCCCTTCTCTTGCAGCATTCACTATTTGGTATATTTGGATTGAAAGAAATCGTGTTATATTTGAAAACTTATAGCCTTCTATACATTATGTTTTCATTAAAGTGTTGGGCCTTTTTAAGCAACATTCTTCTTATATTCCAGACGTTCCCTTAAGAGCTTGTAATCTTCTTTACTTAGAAGGCTTTTCAATAGACTTCTTTGATGGGGCCTCATAGAAAAACAAGACAGTGTGTGGTGCAGGGGGAGATATCAAGACTTTTGACTCTCAGGTCTTTAGATGGGCATTAAATGGGGGAGTAGGCACTAACACTAAGGCGGAGCTGCTGGGTATCTGGGCGACCCTGACATTATCCTCATATCTTTCTCTTTCGAAGATTCAAGCATGTGGATATTCCAGAGTAATTATAGATTGACTAAATGGAAAAGCAAATCTGCAAGGGTGTTCGATTGAAGGCTGGAAGAGGAGAATTCGAGATCTTTTAAAGGATTTCCAGGCTACCAGTTTTCACCATGTCTACAGAGAATTCAACAAAGTAGCAGATTAGCTTTCAAAAGATGCTCTTATTGTTTCAAAAGAAAAGATATCCTACTATCAATGGGAACCAGGAGGAATGCCAACAATAAAACAAAAGGAAAGATATCCTACTATCAATGGGAACCAGGAAAAATGCCAACACAATTATATCTTCTCTAAAACAACTCTAAAACAATAACTGAATATAATTTTGAGCTAATTTTCATTTGAAAAGAAAAACCAAGATTAAAATGAATCTAAATTAATATCCCATTCCTTGATTTGAAAATAGTAACTTAAACATTGTCTCCTAATAAATGCATCATGTATAATACGAAATCTTAAAATAATAAATGTGGTACTAAATTTTTTTAAAAGAGATGTTTCAACAAACATGACAGATACAATTGAGTGGCTCTATCACGCTACGTACTCTAAGGGTTTTACGAGTTATTTTAAACTGTTTTCTTATGTAAATGTTATGCGTTGGCCCCACTATGTAAAGGACATGAATTTTTCTTTAATTATTTAATTAGTTATTATTGATGGAAACCTATATACTATTGCATGTACACCTAAATAATCTTATTTTTTATCATTGCATGTACACCTAAATAATCTTATTTTTTATTTGACCACTTTAAATTATTAAATAAATTAATATAATTAAATTCTCCTTTCCTTCTTATGTAAGATTAAATAATCTTATTTATTATTATTTTTTTATTTGACCACTTTAAATTATAAAATAAACTAATATAATTAAATTTTTCTTTCCTTGTGATATTGCAGGTACATAATAAAGATCTGCATGAATTAAATGCTCAAATTATATTTCTATTCAACTATGCTATACAATTAAAAGTTTAGGAAATCAAGCAAACTATAGGGTCTTTGGTTCAAACATAACAAAAGAAAATTGTTGTATTTCAAAACACAAAACTTGTACAGAGTAATGTTAAAATATTTTTCTTATTAATAATTAAAATTAATTTATGTTTTTTAATCAAAATATAAAATTTGTAATAATATGTTTTTATTATTAATAATCAAAATTATTAATTAATCAAAATTTATTTTTATAAAAATTATAATAAAGATATAACACATTTTTATTTTTTTTCAAATTTGGGTAGAGACAAAATATATTATAAGAAGCAAAATGGATTGTCAATTAATAAACAATGTTTGTTAATTATTGGCTTTAAAAGATGGTAAGTTTTTCAATACTCCAATTTTATTTTTTTCTTAATAATTTTAATTGTAATATATATTTTATAAAAATATATATAATTGTTATTTATATGTTAATATAATTTGTTTTTAATAATTTAATTTATATAAAAAAAAATTGTTATTAATTTTATAAATACATTTATGTAATTTTATATATTTTATAGTGTTAAATTTGTTTTTTTTTTTTAATAAGAACAATTAGGATTGCATTAAAAAAATGGTTGCAGAAAAGTTGAACATCGTATATTAATTCCAAAAATGGTACAAAACATTTTGTTGTGGAGAGTGAGTTCAATCTCGTGTCAATCAGGGGGTTCTATTTTTTAACAAAATTGCTATCCTTCTTCCAGGTATAAATTTTAACAAATGAGTTTAAGAGATAAACAACTACATAGCATAGAACCTGTCTTAATTAAGCTTGAGAGTGGCATCAACTTCCTGCGGATGCTTTGCATTTCCTTTTTGTTCTTGTCAGGGATGGAGCTCTTATCAACTTCTTGTGATGCTTTGCATTTCCTTTTTGTTCTTGTCAGGGATGGAGCTCTTATCAACTTCTTGTGATGTCGGGAAGCCTTTGGAGGAGACTAGAGTTTGTTGAAGCAGAGCATTCCTCGATTCACTATTTTCCTGTCGGAGAGAGCATATTTGGCGAGCCTGCGTATTTACCACCTTTATAATTATTGCTATTTATGAATCTCTTATGATCCTGCTCCTAAAGTTTGGTCTCGAGCTGAGCAGATTTGTCCCTTTGTAATTCCAGTTCATGACGTTAAGCTCGTAGAGTGTCTTGTATTATCCTGGTTTCACAAGACGGGCATTGACAGAGCAACTTACTGCGTCTCCACATGCTTCTCGCATTCCCAAAACACTCAAATTGGCCAAAGTCAACAATTTACTTATGAGAGGGGAGGACAAGTCTAGACAATGATCGGTTAATGTTTTTTCCTTTCCATCTTTTGATCTAGATGATGGATTCAAATATCTCGACTATATATTAACAATGAACAAGTATGGGGTTATGGAATGGAAATGGTTGCTAACTGAAATTGAGAAGAGGATAAATTTCTAGTGTAACATGTGGATTTCTAGAGGTGGTAGGTTGGTGCTCATCAAGTCATTTATTGAAGTAATACTTATCTATTGGCATCTTTTGGAATTATTTCTTAAAGGTGTATTGAACTAGATAAAAAAAATTGTCTTGATTACCTCTGGAAAGGAAGTAGCGTATATTTGGGGTCAGACTTGGTAAGATGGAAGTTGGAAGCTTCTCTTAAGAAGCAATGTGGATGGGATCTAAAGGGCATATTTTCATTTTGTAAGGCACTAGTAGCAAAGTCACTTTGTGTTTTTCTAACTAGTGACAGTCTGTGGAGAAGGATCTTAGTAGAAAATTACATCACCCCTCACACCATATTGGATTGGATCAGAAGGAAGCAGAAGCACACCCAAAGTTCTTTCGACAAGTGTAAGGCGTTAAATATTGTTTTCCCATCATTGGAAAATTTATGGATTGGAAGGTGGGCTTGGATTTTTAGGCTCGAATTGGTGCAGACATGATCGTTGGTTTTGTGATGAATATCTTATTTCTTTAAGCTTTAATTATTCATCTATAAGAATTAGGAAGGTGCACTCTCAATAGGATTGGTGACACTACTACATATGGGCAGATTATTCCACGAAAAATTTCCATGCTTCCACTAGTTTCATCTTTTTTTTAAATAGGGCAGGATTTTCGTCGATATTGCCACAAAATTTCGTCTCAATATCCATGAAAATATTATTTTAACCTAGTTGGGATTTTCGTCGCAATAGCAATGAACTTTCGTGGCAATAGTGACGAAAAGTTTGTCTATCTCATTGGTTTGTGTTAACAACTAGTTGACTATTTGATCTATATATACGTGAATTTAAGAGACTTTGCGACACAATTGCTATAGTTGTGACTTTGTTCTTGTCTTTTGTTTGAGCTGTTTATTTTTTTTGTCACCCGCTGGTTGAACAAATCCGATTCTCGATCTACATAGTTCGGATTTTGAACTTGCAAGGTTACTATGTTATTTTTTATTGATGTACTCATTTAACTTGTAAATTTTTGTTCAAATGTCCAAATTTCATGTAGCTTGTTAATATATTATATGTGTAGTACCATATTTCATGTCTTTGGTTTTTGGATCTAGTTAGTATATTCTATGGAAAAGGGTATGTGGATTCCATAATATTCTAGGTTTATGGAATCCAC
>JZKD02S1762949.1:98376-109187 GCA_000966675.3 Picea glauca | reverse complement strand
GCTATCATACACTCAAACAAAAAATAGAAGTTATCCCCAACGATAATAATATTCAGGAAAAATGGGTTTGGATTAATACCCATGAATCATTTTCCCCTTGGACCCCTCTTAGACACTCTCTTCTATTGTGAAAAGCTTGCCCCCCATCTCTTTCCATATCCCCCAATAGTTGGCATCACATTATACTTATTAAATTTAGAGAATATATTTTGCATATTTCATTGCTTGGCCATAGCCACATTCGTATCTACATTATGCATTAATTTAATTGGGGATTATAGTGGGGATGTTACAGAAGGAGTCGATGATAATGATCCAAATACCATCAGAGCGGTCCCCGAGAAAGAGAGAAAGATATATAATGATGAATTGGTCACAAAATTTATCTAAAATACTCAAATTGAAAGGACAAAACTCAAAAAGGGACGTCAACATAGCAAAACAAAGCAAAGAGGAAAAAGTGGAACGAATGTTCAATCTTCTTCCATCCCCCTTCCACATAGGAGTTCCTCCTCTGCTCAAAAGAGTCAAGAGAACAACACGAGTGAAGGAGAGAATAATGAGATATTTGTTGGAGGAGATGGTGAAGATGACCCCCTTCATGTTAGTATTAACAATGCACACATAGTTCCACAACCCAAAATGAAAAGAAATACACGCAATAAAGGTTCTTAGAATTGTAAAGGTTCAAGAGATCTTGTTAAAATGGAAGTTGATAATGACAATATACCTGATTTGGTGGCACTACAAATCGTTGAAAGTCATCAAATAGAAGAAGAGTTGGCTCGAGAGGGACTAACTATTTTTCAAGAAAAACCCTTGACACTACACAATACTCAGTACAATAAGGAGAAAAAGAAAGTGCAAATTGAAAAATATCATGTCAAAAATAAAAGGGTTAGCAAAAAATGGAATTCAAAGGTAGATGTCTCTGACATTGGACCCTCTCGAATTCTTAAATTGCATTTAACCACTAGTGACACTCTAGATCATTCCATTTTCAAGAAAGAGCTTAAAAATATTAAATTGAAAAGAAGGATAAGTGAATGGGAGGATTCCCTCGGTTCTAATTCATTTTTGTTGAGCCACTATCCATAATGGCTCAATATCTCGTTCCACAAGACACACCATGTATGACTTCTAGGGTCAAGAAAGTTGCCAAATTGTTGAGTGGCATAAGGATGGATGTCGCAGAAAACATAAATAAACAGACCAATATCATTTTACAGTCATGGAAAGTCAGCAGTAGTTTGAGGAATTGTGCACAAAGAATTTCTTCTTTTATGGAATATCTACGAAAGAACTTAGAGAATGTTGATTTTTTCTACAAAAATGCTTTAAGTACATTTGTGGCACGAGTGACAAGTATCAATGATTTTACTAGGAAACAACAAGGCTTTCTTTCAGATAAAAAAATTAAGCATGTAAAGGCTTGTTGGTTAGTAAGAGTAATCTTGTGTGAAATTAATTGCAAATTGTAAAAGGGTTGATGAGAAAAGAAGTGATTTATTTTTTAAATCACTTGAAATAGTAAAAAAACTTGAGGGCTCACAATTGGTGAGGGAAGCTAAGTTATTAACCAAATAACAGTTAAAAACGGAATTAAATATACTTAAAACTTCATGGGCTAGTGAGTTTGATAATTTCACTAATGTAGCATTCCCACTCCAAGTTAGGCTATGCCACAACAAAATTCCAACTCCGATACCATTAAATTACTTAAATGATCTGCATATGAACGTAAATGCATTTCTAACAACATATAAACTTAAGTCTAATTAAAACAATAAATACCCATAACAACTAATAGATAAATAAGCACACGGTAATTAAAAAAACACATAATAGACACTTAAATTTTGTAAATAATTCACCAACTGCATGCAGACCTCAAACTTTCCTCCCATCCATAGACATTGTTTCTCATAAACTCTCTGCAGTAGGTCACCCTGAACTGGGGCTAGAAACTCAACCAGGGAAGGCTTTCTAAGCCATCCTAAGGTCCAACAATCAACATAAATCCTCAGACTACGATGCTAACCAAAAAACCAACCTACAACCTATCATTCCCCACAACATGTCCCACCCCAAGAAGTATTCCCCTTCTCTTCTCCACAGTCCTTCGACTACCTCACTTCCCTTCTGGGGCTTCAACAATAGGTTGGATAAGAAGTTTTAGATATATGTAGCTGCAACCTAGCACATAGGGAGTACAATTCCCATTAGTTATCTCACTCGGAGAGAATGCTCACGGGCCTAACAACCCACTTCTTCAATAGAACATGAGCCTGACAACCCACCTCTTCAACTCAATTACTCAGATTATTGGTTGAAAACAATTCCAAAGATTCCCAAGTACATGTATGACTGATGGATGCAAAGTTTACGTACAGAAAGAGTGGATGATGGAATAATGAGAGAATGACAGTAAGAATGATAGAAAATGTACTAAGCTCCACTTTTTATATGCATGTTCCCAACTTAACATTTGTCATGTTGGGAACTACCTAAGGCTCCACTAGTGGACCCCACTTTTAGAAACTTAGGATATAATTATATCCATAACTTAGACTTTAGGAATATTGATACAATATTCATTTGGGCTTAAGCCCCCTTTGGCTTAGCCCCCCTTTCCCTTTCTAGTGGAGGTATGTCCCCCCATACTCTCTTTGTCTAGTTTATCTGTAGCAATGATGTATTTTTATTAATATCCAAGTTTGATTACATATTACAATGGTAGGCTCACTATCCTTTTAGCATATGGCTCTCTAGACTAATAATCACACATCCACTTTGGCCTCAAAATACATATACAAAGGTACTTTGGCCCAAAATGTCTTGGCTCTCTAGCTTATATGTACATTACAATTGGGGTTCGTTCTAGGGGTATTACATTCTCCTCCCCCTTATTTATGCATTGTCCTCGGTGCATTATATACACATGTACAATCAAAATCTTCAAAAGTCTTCAAAAAGATGTGGGTACTCTTCCCACATTACATTTTTGTGCTCCCCGATTGCATCTTTAGGATCGTAATAGGTCCACTGGACCTTTAACATCCCTATTGGTCAATTTTGGAGTAGCTTGAATTTCCAATCCAATATGCACACCGGATGTACTCATAAGTCTCCTTCTTTCTCTACTTGGATCACATTCCAATCAATTACATGATTAGCATCAGACACATACTTTTTAAGCAATGACATATTTAATACGTTATGAATGCACATGGATGCAGGTAGTGAAAACACGTATGTGATGGGACCAATCTTTTCCAAAATATCAAACGACCCACAATAACATGCTACCAGCTTTGAACAATTTCCCAACTTCAGGGAACTTCTATTGGCCTTTAATTTTAAGAAAAAATGGTCACCCACTTTAAACTCTATGTGAGTTCTACCCTTTTCTGCATATCTTTTCTGCCTATCTTGGGAAGCCTTTAGATTCTGCTTAATCTTCATCATATGTTCTTCCATTTCTCTGAGAAATTTTTTCCCAAACATTGCTTTGGTTGTTGGGTTATCCCAACTTATTGGTGTGTTCCACTTTCTACCATATAATGCCTCAAATGGGGTGATGTTTAAATATGCATGATACCCATTATTATAAGCAAACTCAACCAAGTGTAGGCAATCTTCCTATTTTGATGGTTTATACATCACATACATCCTTAGCATATCTTGAATCACATGATTGACCCTCTCTGTTCCCATCTGACTATGGATGATATGTTGTGCTAAATCTTAGATTTGTTCCAAATCCTTTGAATAATCCCGTCAAAAAGTTTGATGTGAACTTAGAATCTCTATAAAAAAAAAATCACCTTAGGCACACAATGATGCTTGGAAATTTCCCTCATATAGATATATATAATGTTGGTTGCCTTGTGAGTTAGCTTCATCGAAATAAAATGGGCAGCTTTAGTGATCTTGTCCACCACCACCATGATTGAATCATTTTGTTTTGTTGTTATAGGTAGCTTGGTGATGAAATCAATTGTCACCACTTCCCATTTCCACTCAGGAATGGGTAGTGGTTGTAGCAAACCAACTGGATGTATGTGCTCAACCTTGACCTTATGATAGTCCAGACATCTAGCAATGCAATCAACCACTTATTTCTTCATACTTGACCACAAATATTAGCTTTTGGTTGTTTCAATTGTTTTCTAGTAGCCTGGGTACCCATCATAAGGCACATTATGCATCTCTCTTATCACAATATTTTTCAGCTCCTAAAAATTAGGAACATATACTTTGCATTTGTACAAGAGGATTACATCCTCCCTTAGCTCATAATTTTCACTTTTCTACTACAAATTACCTTGTTGTAGTTTTTCTTTTGTCTCCATATAATGTTGATCTGATTTTGCAGCTTCCAAAATTTTATCTTTTAAATCATATTTATACATGCTAATGGTTGTAGCATGCATCTCATGCACCCTCCTACTGAGTGCATCATCCACCTTGTTCTCTTATCCTTTGATATGCTTTATATCAAAGTCATACTCACTTAGGAACTCCAACCATGTACTTTTTATCACATTCAAAGTTGGCTGTCCAAACAAATATTTTAGACCACTATGGTCTGTCCTCAGATAAAAAATATTTCCCATGAGGTAGTGCCTCCACATATTCAAGGCATGCACTATGGTTGCCAATTCTAGATCATGAGTGGCATAGTATGTCTCATGCTATTTTAAATTCCTTGATTCATAGAATACCACATGCCCATTCTGACTAAGGAGTCATCCAAGCCCTTCCTTGCATGCATCGGTGCACACAATGAAATCTTCATTTGGATTAGAAATCCTCAAAATTAGTGAACTTATGAACAATCTCTTCACGTGATGAAATTTTATTTCATAATCATAATTCCACTCAAATATCACACCCTTCTTTTGCAAAGATGTGATTGGGTGTGCAATATTTGAGAAAACTTCAATAAATATTCTATAGTAACCTGCAATTCCCATGAAAGATCGCACCTCTGAGAAATTATTTGGTACGGGCCATCCCTCAATGGATTTTATCTTTTCTAGATCTATTGTTATCCCTTCCTCTGATATGATATGGCCCAAATAATGTATCTCCCTCTGATAAAATGAACACTTGCTAAACTTTGCATGCAATTGATGCGCCCTCAATACTTGTAGCACCATCCTCAAGTCTTGGAAATGCTATTCTTAAAACTTGGAGTAGATAAGGATGTCATCCAAGAAGACAATGAAAAACTTGTCCAAGTAATCTCATAAAATACCATTCATTAAACACATGAAGATAGTCGGTGCATTTGACAACCCAAATGGCACCATTGTGAACTCATAATGACCATACCTCGTTCTGAAGGTTGTCTTGTTGATGTCCTCTTCCTTAATTCTCACTTGATGATATCCTAATAAAAGAGGTCATATATCCTTGGAAAATGATACTTGTTCTTCATGGTCACCTGATTTAGTTGTCGAAATTCAATCCAAATCCTCAAGGTTCCATCCTTCTTTTTCACAAATAATACTAGGGCACCCCAAGGTGACACACTTGTGTGTATATACCCCTTCTTCAAAAATTCTTCAAGTTGCATTTGCAATTAATTTATTTTTGGTGTACTCATCCTATAAGGAGTATTGGATATTGGGGATGCTCCGGGGATCAAATTAATAGAGAAGTCAATATCTCTTTTCGGTGGCAACCCCATTATTTATCTAAACGCATATTGAAACTCTTTTAGGACAACATAGTCTGCAATATTTGACACTTTATCCTTAGGTTTCTATTCCATATGCGTTGCAAATATATGAAAACCTTTTCTAAAGATTTTCTTCAATTGCAAGGTTGAAACTTCTCTGATAGTTACTACCCTTGGAATACCTTGAAATATTCTCAATTTCTCTTCCTCAACCAAGTAAGTAAATTCCTTGTTGTAACAATCTAGGACAACATGATGCTTTTCCAACCACTCCATACCAATTAAGCAATCATATGAACCTAATTGTATGATATTCAGATCCACCCTTGTGCACAGTCCATTCATGTCCATTGGACATTCCTTAACCATCTCATTAATTCTTCTTGTAGCTCATGTATCTAGTTTCACTAAACAATATTTCCCAATATTGCTTCTTGGTATATGCAAATTTTCCACCATCTTAGGATCTAGATAACTATGACTAGTTCATGAATCAATTAAAATAACAATGGGTTGGTTATTGATCTTACCTTCCACTTCAATCATATAAGACTGAAACTCATCTTGCTTTTTATTTAGGGTTGTGTAGATCCTTGACACAATTCTTTCCATGTTCTCCACTATATTGTCTTGTTGTACATTGTGAACAGTCCTCACTTTTTTACCTTTGTGAGGGAAATATTTGTGCATATGCCTTCACAGCCCCAACATTTAATAGGTTGTTGCTTTAGTTTTTGCTCCATTGTTTCTATCATTCTGGGCTCCTTAGAAGTTGGTTGTCCCTGAGCATTATTTCTAAAGAATGGTGGCTTGGTTCCCTTCTTCCTCTGCTCCATCTTTCTTTTCTTCTTGTCTTCCCAAGCCTTTTGGAAAGTTGGTCTCCCTATATGTTGATCATAAAGATACTTGGATCTCCTTATTGTTTCATCCAATGTATTTGGATCATCATATTGTATCTTGTCACTGAATACTGATGGCATCCCACTTTGGTACCTTTGAATTTTGATGTGCTCATCCTTGATGAAGTCAACATATCTCAACATCTCTAAGAATATCCTTTCGTATTCATCCATGGTTATACTCCCAAGGTTGAGTTCAAAGAACTCCTTCACTTTTCTATCATAATGTCATTTGGTTAAGAACTTATTTTCAAAATACCCTTTAAATTCCTTCCAAGTAACCTTCTTCTCATCAATGTGTTGCACTTATACAAATTGGTCCCACCACATTGATGTTTTTCCCTTGATTTTGTAGATGGAAATTCTTCCTTCTTCTTGTGAGGAATAATTATACAACTGAAAGTATTTACTCATTCCTAAGAGCCAAGTCTCTGCATCCTCATCTTTCTTGTGCTCTCAATCAAAGGTAGGATGTTTGATCTTATTCATTTATCCTTGTAGCTCATCTACCCCATACCTCCTCTTATATTTTCGGATAGGATTTAAACTTGGATTGTTGTGTGCTCTTCTAACCAAATGTCTTGGTGAGTGATGATGGTTTCTACCAACACCTTCATATTCTTCTCTTTTGGCATGATATCTATGACTCCTTGACTTGCTTAATTTGATCTCCTTATCCATTTTCTTCTTTATTATGTCCAAGATCTGTAGCAACTTGATGTTGAAGACATATTTCTACTCCTTGGATTTCATAGACCTCTCATTATCAGCTTTATAACTTTGTACATATCTTTGGAGACTCTTTATAGTTTCCACCAAATTCATACTTTCTTATTTGGTTTCTTCGTGCCCATTGGATTTTGTTCATGTATTCCCCATGCTGACACACAAACCCATGACTTCATCCTCATGGTTGTAAGTTCTTTGTGTGTCTTCCATGCCTCTGTTCTCATTGCTTATTTTGATATGTTATGTTTTCCTTTAACTATGCAAAATGTGCAGGAAATAGGATTTGTTAGACTGTAATTAATTTAACAAATCTATCAGTTTATGCACCATTCTGCAATTTAAATACACCAGAAATAGTATTTATATTTGATTGTGAATTATATATCTCAATTATCTGGACTCCTTTGTCCAATACCTTTCCAATGACTGTTTTATTTTACAATTCCAAGTCTTAAGAAAAAAGTTATGTCCATTTGTTCAATACCCATTTACTTCTCTTGTACACCTTTCAACCAAGTGCACTTTCTAGCTATGCTAATGCATCTTTGCACCCGCTCCTTCGGAATTTTGTCAGGAATTCAACATGGTTCCTTCATGATCATATCTTGGAATTTCTGACCAAGTTTCATCTTCATCTGAGCTCTAGGCTGCTATATATAGCCTACTAAATTTTTAGGCCAATTTATCTTATCAGTCTTGAATGATACAGGTGCCTTCTAAGCCCTCCTATGCATTTTCAGGTGCCCTGAATCTTAATATAACACCATGGTTGTATTCTATGGAACAAGAGACTTCCACATACTTCTCATGTGCCCCAATCCAATTTTGGAGCAGGAATTTATGGCCCTCAGAGTGAACTGGTATCCAAAAGTTACCCTTTATTGTTTGGCATGTAACTCCCTAATACATGCTCCGTTTGACCAATAGTTTATATCATTAGAAAGCACTCTCCAAGCTCAATTTTTTTTTCCAAAAAATGTTTTTTAGGCCTTTGAAAATGGCCTGCAAGTTAATGACCCCGAAAATACCTGATTTTCTGATAAAAAATCACTATTTTATATAAATGTAAGTTGTCTTATGTTGACTGGGATGTTGACGTGGTGCCCTGAATATACCTAGCACCTTGAGGTCACACCCCATTATCTTCCTTGTACACTTGGCCTTTCCTCATCAACCTCTATCTTCTTCTATCCTCTTTCTATTCCTTCTTACCTCTTATGGTGCACATATTATTTTAATTTTTGGGCCCCCTCGTTTATGTTTCCATGTGGCACCCATTCATTAGTTGTGGGGATGGGCAGGTCTTATCCCACACCAATTATTTGGTGCATGAAACTTGCACATATATTTTATTCAATGGTTCAATATCAGAGGGTGTCATCAATGATCAATGATCATCATCGCATCGAACCCCCCCGTGCCTTACCAACCATTAATAGAGGGGGGTCCGCAAAGGAAACTTATCTTTTGTAAATAAGTCACCAACTGCGTGCATACCTCAGAATTTCCTCCCAGCCAAAGACTTTGTTTCTCATAAACTCTCAGCAGTAGGTAACCCTCGATCTGGGGTTAGAAACTCCACCAGGGAAGGCTTCCTAAGCCAGAATAAGGTCCAAAAATCAACAGAAAACCTCAAACTGCGGTTCCAACCTAGAAAATAGCCTATAGAATCTCATTCCCCATAGCCTGTCCCACCCCAAGAAGTGTGCCCCTTCTCTGCTCAACAGTCCTTCATCTGCCTCACTTCCCTTTCGGGGCTTCAACAACAGGCCGGACAGGAAGTCTCAGAGCTATGTAGTTGCAGCCTGACACACAAGGAATATAATTCCCAACAGTTCTCTCACCTGGAGAGAATGCTCACGGGCCTGACAACCTTCTTCTGCAATATCACACAGGTCTGACAATCTTCTTCTTCAATAGCACAAGGGCCTGACAACCCGCCTATTCAACTCAATTACTCAAATTACTAGTTGAAAACAACTCCAAAGCTTCCGAAGTACATGTATGGCTAATGGATGCAGAGTGTACATATGGCAAGATTGGATGATGGAATAATAAGAGAATGATGGTAAGAATGATAGAAAGTGTATTAATATTCCACTTTTTATATGCATGTTCCCAACTTGATACTTGCCATGTTGGGAACTATCTTGGGCTCCACTTATGGTACGTTACCCCACTTTTAGAAACTTAATATAATTATATCCATAACTTATAATTTAGGAATATTAATATAATATTCCTTTGAGCTTAATCCCCCTTTGGCTTAGCCCCTCTTCTTAGACTCTTAGCCCCCTTTTCCCTTTCTAGTGGAGTTCTAGGCCCCCATACTTTTTTTGTGTGGTTGGTCGACAGTATTGATGTATTTTTATTAATATATGAGTGTGATTACACATTAAAATGGTAGGCTCACTAGCCTTTAGCATATGGCTCTCTTTCCTAATAACCACACAAGCACTTTGGCCTCAAAATACATATACAAAGGAACTCTGGCCCAAAATGTCCTCACTCACTAGCCTATATGTACATTGCAATTGGAGTTTGGCCTAGGGGAATTACAACTAACTTTCTGAAGGACAATATTAAATGATGGTTAGTTAATTTTGTGAATAATAATGAAGACCATTTTTCATCAATCCAAGAATTTCACTTTGAGTTCAAAGCAATGGAGGATGAGATATTCTAGCTCCATGTGAAGCAAGAGATAACAATCCCACCATTGAGAGAATACATTGAAGAGTGGTTGAAAAGTTCATTGAAATAGATAAATGACCTAGGAAGCAATTGAAATGAAAGGAATCAAGTCCCAGATTATATATTTGTGAAGGCTCGTCAAAAATAAGAGGATATCCATCCATCATTCCACTTTTGTGAGTATATTCTTCTTTGAATCACTTCCCTTGTTTTTCCCAATAATTGATCATTTAGCTCTATTATTTTAATGTTTACTGATAAAACCGATCCATGTTTGTTTTTCTTTTCATCTTCCATATCTACTATTAATATTTGGTCCACGGGAGCCCCATCCTAGTCCATTTGGACGAATGCATTATGTTTATCATTTAAGTATTGGGAGTATTATGGTCTTCTTTAGACAAACATTTTATTCAAACTTGAACAATATATCTGTAATATTGTTTTAAAGACTCTCACATAGAGCTAATCCATGAGTTCATAAATTTTGTGATTTATGACTTTTATATAAGCATGAGATTTCGAGTATGTTTATCCTATGCATCTTATGATATTAAATGAATGAAATCATTTAAAGCCCTCTGTTTTTGAACCACTAATCTATTTTATGTCTTATAAGTCTTGCTTCAAATCTTTTTCCTCATTGCTAAAATGAATGGATTTGATGGAATGGATGTGATTACTCTGTATATTACAGTCATGGTTTTTCTTTTTCCATTGTAACTTATTTTCTATTCTTTCAATTATTTTACCACCTAGTCCACTGATATGTGTATATGATACAAATGGTTAATTTTATT
>JZKD02S1762949.1:82819-96024 GCA_000966675.3 Picea glauca | reverse complement strand
TAGAGAATTGGTGTAGCAAGGAGACTATGGTTGGGTGGAAATTATTTCTTCTACAACTAGTCGGTGGAATATTTTCCTAAAAATATAAGTATACTTGGTTGTTTTATGAAATGCAAGGTTATTGTGGTTTTGTTCTGCGTAGTATTATTTCAAAGTTGAGCAGTTTTGTGCTCATGACTTTTAATTTTCATATTCATCATTGAAAATATTATAAAGTTGTGTCCATGTGTTAAGTTTGAAATTGATGGTTAAATGTTGTTGTAGCATTATTTCCATTATTGAATTCTACAACTTGTCCATATAAACACTTTTGGTATAAGAGACAAGAAGTTGGTATGAATTTGGCAGTTTCAAGAAATATCCCATATCCTCAACATAGTACATAAGGTATTGGATATGTTACAATATGGAATCAAAGCTATTAGTTACAACATTGGAGTTGTATATGAAGAAATCACAGTTTGTGTCACAAGTGTTTGACAAAATTTATCCATGAGAATAATTGAGGAAAATAATGTTTGAAACTTAGAAATGTTGAATTGAGTGATGCAATTACTAGATTGGAAGGATGTTAGAGTATTTGGGTAGTTTATAGAGGCGTAAGTGAAGAAGTGTCTAAATGTCATGGTTAGCTCTATGAAAATTTTGGGAAAATATAGTTTGCAAGTTATGTGTTTGACAAAATGCCAATGAAGATAAGTGTATAGAGCCTACAATTGAGAATTCCATGGCTTTGAATTGTCCAAACGGTGTCCTTGATAGAGGATATGGGAGGGAATGGAAGCGCTATTGAAGAAATTCTTAAAACACAAAGTTCACCTCTGCATAAGGAAATTGGGTATATATGTATATCCATATTAATTTTACAGTTGACAGGGGTTGGAATTCTCAACAACGAAATTGTAATTCCATTTGGATGTAAAACAATTTGAAATAAAAGTCAAATTTGGAAAGCCATGGTGGAAAAATTATAGTGATTATGGTCGTTTTATTATTAATGACACAATCTAAGGCCAAGCGTCGAAATTTAATAAATTCAAGGCCTATTATAGAAATTGATTATACACCTTGTTGTTGATTTTTCAATAAGCAAGGTTAAGCATGAAGTTAATTCCATTTTTATAATTTAACTTAACCATAAATAGTAATATTGCAACAACCAAGATCACAAGAAGAAACACCATGCACAAGAACACAAGAAGTATCCTGGGAAACCCTTCTCGACAAGGGAAGAAAACCCAACCGAAATCCTTTGCTATATTCTTCAAGAGAAATACCTTCACCACCAATGAAATCTAGCACACAAGAGGGTGCTCAAACCCTAGAATACTAGAACCCAAGAGAGGTGTGCACTTTTCCCGAGAAGGTGTACTTTCTGAAATTTCTAAACTCACACAAAAGATATGTTTCCTCAATGGGGATTTACCTTTACTTATACTAGATATAAGCACCTGTTAATAATCTGTATTCATTTCGTTCTTCTCATAAAATCTGGATCAATGGTATTAGAGCGGTTTGCTCCTTGTCGTCTTAATGCATGTCCCCTACGAGATCAGAGTACAAAGAATTGGGTCTCGATCTTGTTTCTCTAGAGGACAAAATCTCTCACACGCCCAAGCGACCTCTCATGGAAGGAGAAAACAAATATGATGGGATAGGATATCCTTTCACACTGTTGATTGAGGAATACCTCACGCAACAGAGGAACGAGATGATGGATAGTTTCGTGCAAATCCTTCGATGACTACCAACAGGCGACGCATATTCTTTGAGCGGAGGTGTCGCCCCCTTCAAGGTAAAAATAAACTTCGATATTCCTATATTTGAAGGTCAGATAGACGCAGATGTTTTAGACAAGTGGTTGAATCTACTAGAAAGGTATTTTTTTGTCCATAACTTTTCGAATAGAGAAAAGAAAACTTTTGTGCTCCTCAAAGTCGTTCCCCATGTCAAAGATTGGTGGGAAACTTTATGTGAGCAAAAGTAAACAGAGGAACCCTCATTATTTACAGTCACGGCCACTTGGGAATAATTCAAGGATGTTATTGAGGAACAATACTACCCTTTTGGAAGTTATGATGACTTGTATATCAAATGGACCACACTACATCAAGAAAGAGACCAAGCAGTGTCATATTTCACAAATATCTTCCATACCTTGCGCGCCAAGATCAGTATCAAAGATTTGGAGCAAAAAATGGTGCTCAAGTATCGCGGTGATCTGCATAGATACATCCAGACTGAAATGGAATTTCTGGACATCTCATCCTTGGGCGCGGCCTACCAACATGTCATCAAAATCAAGCAGAAGCGCAAAAAAAAGAAGCAGCAATGTCGGCCCCGGAACCCCTCACAAAAAAAACCAGGAAAGGGAGAACCCAACCCACAGAACAAGGGACAGGGAAAATATGGGCAGTATCACGACAACCAGTCCAATTCGCAAGAAAAGAAGGACACCAGAAAGACAAAGAAATATATCGGGAAGTTGTGTGACTTCCATAAGAGCCCTTAGCATAACACTATTGATTGTCGCTCAAATCATTTGTTGGTGGCCGAAGTGAAAGCCTCTAAATCATATGCAGATTCTTACTCTGAGACAAAACCAAAAATGGGAAGATGGATCATTGACACGCAACCCAGTGCCACTATTTCTACCAACAAGCTCCAGCCTGGTGAACCAGGCGAGCCAGAAGAAGGAGAGTGCCTCTTCCATTCACAGATGTGGGTAAAAGGCACCCCGCTACACTTCATCGTTGATAGCGGTAGCTAGAAGAACCTCATCTCACCAGAGGTCGTCAAGTGGTTGGCCCTGCCGACAACGTCGCACCCACAACCCTACACCATTGGATGGCTCCGCCAAGCAATCGATCTCCACATCATCCAACAGTGTCGATTGTAGTACGACATCAAGCCCTTCAAAGATGAGGTATTGTGTGATGTTGCTCCTCTCAAAGTTTGTGATGTTCTATTGGGCCAACCTTATTTATGGAAATGTCATGTTGTATATGAGTCTAGGCCTCGTAGTGTTATTATTACTTTGAATAGGAAATTGTACAGGATACCCAAGGCAGTCCCACCGAGTGTTATTTCCTTGATCTCTGCTAAGCAATGCAGAAAGGTCATATCTCAGACGGGGAAGTTTGTCTTCTTCATGATTCACTCTCAGAATAAGCGAAAGATCATAGCCACATCCAGGGTCTCTGTGACCGACCTCTCCATAGAGCAGAAGCAAGTAGATAAGGTTGTGGAAGAATACTTGGATATCTTCTCCTCACCAATTGGGGTACCTTTGCACTACCAGGTCAAGCACCACATCGATCTGAGCCCCAGTGCATTGTTGTCCAATGGGCTAGTCTATCGCCGCTCTCTGTTAGAGAATGAGGAGATCAAGTGACAAATCCAAGAATTCTCCATAAGGGGCACAACTGTCCCATCTCATCACCTTGCGGGAGCCCAATCGTGCTGGTACAGAAGAAAGATGGAACCTGGTGACTCTGCATTGATTACCGGGCTCTGAATAAAATCACAGTCAAAAACTGGTACCTGATTCCCTGAATCAATGACCTCCTTGATCAACTCACGGGGGCCAAATACTTCAGTAAGATTGATCTAAATTCTGGCTACCACAAGGTCCCGATAGAACAGACAGATGTATGGAAGACCGCCTTCAAGTCAAAGGAAGGCCTTTTTGAATGGTTGTTCATGCCATTTGGTTTGAAAAATGCTCCAGCTACTTTCATGATGATGATGGACGATATTGTGCGACCATTCACCAATAATTTTGTAGTGGTGTATCTAGATGACATTCTCATTTACATAAAGACTTGTGTTGAACACTTGCAGCATATTCAGCAGGTTCTACACACCCTGCGGCAACACAAGCTATACGCCAACTTGGAAAAATGTTCCTTTGGCATGGACAGGGTCCATTACTTGGGCTACATCATTGATCAAGATGGAGTACAGGTGGATCCATCCAATATCCAAGTCATTCGTGACTGGCCAGCCCCAACCACACTCACTGAGCTTCGGAGCTTCTTGGGCCTTTCCAATTTCTACCACAGGTTCGTATTGGGATTCTCTCATATTGCATGGGCCTTCAGCCAAATAACCAGGGGTGGTGGTAAGGTGAAATTTGTGTGGGGGTGGTCCCAACAATAATCATTCGATGATTTGAAGCAGCACTTGTGCTAAGCCCTAGTACTTTCACTACCATACCTACAGCATCCCTTTGAGATCGAGACAGGTGCTTCATACTATGTTGTGGGCGTCGTTCTCACTCAGCACGGCCACCCCATGGCCTATCATAGTGAGACACTATCAGATGTTGTTCGTAAGTACCATACTTATGACAAAGAAATGTACTCCATTGTGAAATCTTGCCTCCAGTGGATACATTACATTATTGGGAAGGAGACAGACATCCACACTAATCATAAGCCACTGTAGTTCATGCAGACACAAGGAAAATTGCAGAATGACTGCCATCAAAAGTGGTCCACATACTTGTAGAAATTCCACCTCAACATCAAGTATAAAACAGGAAGCACCAATCGCGTCCTTGATTGCCTCAATAGACTTCCAGTTGCGGCACTCACCACGGTGCTAGACTCTTCCAGCCATGAGACCTCTGGATGGCCCCAACTCTATGAGACAGAACCGGACTTCGCCACCAGCTACCAAATGTTGGGTGCAAACGTAGTTGTCGATAATTTCCATCTTCAGGATGGGTTGTTATTGTGTCATCTAGGCCATATCTGTGTTCCATCAAGAGAGAGAGAAAAGTTGATCTGGTAAGCCCACTACAGTCGAGTGGCGGGACACTTCAATGTCGAAAGATAGTGGTGATGTTATAGAAACATTTCTACTGGCTGAAACTTCAGCAGGAGGTCAGCAAGTATATCAGGTCTCGCACTGTCTGCACTATTGCTAAACCAACCACTAAGAAATAGGGCATGTACACCCCTCTTAATACTCCTGACAGGACATGGGATTCCATATCAATGGACTACATTCTGGGCCTCCCATCCATCAAGCGGGGAAATGACTATGATTTTGTGGTTGTTGATCGCTTTTCTAAGATGGCGATTCTCATTGCCTACAAGAAGAGCATCAGAGCAGAGGCCACTGCCAAGCTCTTCTTTGAACGAGTCTTGGTACATTTTTGAATCCCACAAACTATTGTCTCAAATCAGGACAATCGATTTCTCAGCACATTATGTTCGAGCCTCTGGTCATTGTTGGACACCAAGCTCACCAAATCCATAGCCTTCCACCCCCAGACAGATGGCCAAACTGAGGTTGTAAATCGAACGATTTTGCATATCCTTCACATGTATAATTCAAATCACCCCTGCACATGGGATGAGAGCCTTCCCTATGTCTATCATATCCACAACCGAGCCCTGCATAGCTCAATCGGCCACAACCCTTTTCAGGTGGGGTTGGGATTCCAACCATTATGTCCCATAGATGTTGCACTTCCCCTTGTCGTCACCTCGACCGAATCATCTTCTGCTCCAACTGAAGCTGACAAAGACACTCGGTTCATTGAGAAGATCCATCACATCCCCCAACAGGCTCAGGATATCCTATAGAAGTCCAATGACAAGTACAAACAATGCCATGATAAACATCGAGTGCCACATAAGTTTCAGGTGGGCGACAAAGTTTTGTTGCACTTGCAGAAAGAACACCTTACAGGACCCCATTAGAAGCTTCGCCCTACATTATGGGTCGTACACCATCACCAAGTCCATGGGGGATAATTATTTTGAGCTCAACATTCCTCCTTTCCTTGGCCTACACCCAGTGTTCAACGTGGATCTCCTTCTCCCTTATTTCCCACCATTATTGGACACCTCAGAAGTAGAAAAACAGTTGACACCAACAGAGCTCAACCCCAAATGCATACAACAGAAATCCAATGATCATATTGTGGACACACATATCAAGGACACTCGATAGCAAAAGATCCATCTTTAACAAGTCGTCAAATCAAGGAAGCTCTTGCACCAAGGCAAGTGGCTCACCCGGGGCCAAATTCAACAGAAATTTCCTCATCTGATGGAGGACCTCAACGCAAAGGAGACCATTTCTTCCTAAGGAGGTAGGATGATCCATGTGGATATCAGTGGCCACCCACCTTTTCCAACTGGCTCAAAATAGTTTTCTCGCAATTTTGGTAATTTACTATTTTTAGCAGTTTTCAATTCTGGATCCGTTTTGAGGCCCTAAACGATGTTTTTTGGGAAAATAGATTTTCAATATCTAAGTTCCTTCAATATTTTGCCTAAAATGAATCTCCTCGAAAATACATTTCCAACAGGCTATCATACGCCTAAAACGGAGATCATATGCAAAAGTTACGACCCCGGGAAGTTGATGTACTAACTTACCCAAACGGGGTCCACATGACTTTTGGCGCTTCATCTCCTAGGGCTAGGTTTTTGGATGTCTATGGTTTTTGGCATTCCTTCTTATTGTAAAAATGCCTTCAGAGCCTCATTGTAATCATCTTCTTGCGAATGAGCGCATCTATAGCATCTCTTCTCAGAGATAGGCCGCCACCATTCCAGCAAGCTTGTTTCCGCTGCATTTTACAGTTTCATCTTATTTCGTTATTAAATAGAAAACTCGTTTTATTGTATCTATGTTATTTTGTGTTAAGCACCTGTTAATAATATGTAGTCATTTTTTTCTTCTCATAAAATCTGGATCAATGTTGGTACGGGTTATTGGTACATGTTGTTACAATTTGATTATAGGTTGATTGGTACAGGTTTACAGCAGTATATCTCACAGTGATAGTGTGGCAGTGGTTCCATCATTCTACTTCTATGTCAGGGTGGTTGGACGGGGAAATGACATGTGGTTTTAGCAACCTTCTAGTTGTAGTTGTAGAATAGAGGGGGTTGTATCCTCCTTCTGGTTGTAGCCAAAGAATTGGGGAGTTGGAGCTTCCCTCAGGTTGTAGCCTGAGAAACTAGAGGGTTGGAGCCTCCTTCCAATTGCAGCTGGAAAACAAAGGAAGTTGGTGCTTCCAATGAATGTAATTCTTAAAGACATATAAGAAAAAGGATTTCATGGTTTTCTCTCGCTTTGGGTTTCCACGTAAAAACATTGGTTTACTATGTATGTGTATGATTGCTCAATTTTTCATTGTTTATTTACTTTGCAACTATTGGATGATAATGCTACATATAACACTTGCATTTTATGGTTAAATCAGGATTAAATTGCTTTATTATTTATTCATCCCCCCTCTCAGTCGAGGTATATCGACTGACGGTCGAAGGTCGAGGTGGATCGACAACAATTCGAAGGTCAAGGGGATTCAATCAGGAAAATTTGAAGTCAAAGATATCGACGAAAAGTCAACCGACAAGAGTTCGAAGTGTGGGCGTGAGATGACCGACTGGTAGTCGAATGTTAACCCGACTTGGAGACGACTATAACAGAATCCTTGGATTTGCAGGATTTGTAGCCAATGATGTGTATGGATCTGTAACCATTTTTGGGCGCCAATATTTAGGTTTTTTCCTGTTGTAAATCCTATAAAGAGGTGTGTTGTAACACTATAAAGGGTAATAGTAGAATGCACTTATGCATGTCAATGCATGTGCAATTGTAGGTTGTTGGTCATGCATATGTAATCTGAATTGGCTACAGGGTTTTTCTTGCACACGAAAGAGGGTATGATGTCAATTGTGTCTTAGGTGTGGACCAAGGTTAAACATGTAATCTTTTATTATGATTGAATAAGACAACAAGAGAGTAGAAATCTCAAAGGAATGCTCGTTTTTCTCGATTAAGGGTTCCAGGGTAAAATCTTGGTGTACTATTTGATTAAATTCTTCTTCTCTTCTACTAGGATTAGTGTGGAAGTGTCTTTCATTTCCTGACATGTGGTATCATAGTTTAGGTTTTCCTTGACAAGTGAGTGATGAGAGAAGTGTTATGCTTTGGCGAGTATATCAGATCTTGATTTTCCAATATTGAATCTGAGAACTAAACCCTAGGTACAGTAAGATTCGTAAGTCATAAATTGTGTTAAACATCATGGTAAAGAATGGTGATTGGTTCCATAATAGATATAGAAAAATTCAATGGCCGGAACTTTGGAAGCTTAAAATGGAATATCTTCTTGTAGATCGAGAACAATGGACAGTGGTCTGTCCAAGTACCCAGGCGACATGCATGTCGATGAAAGAATAGGAGAAACTCGAAAGAAGAGAAAGAAGTACGATTTGGATTTGTCTTGAAAATCCAATGATGTTGAATGTCTCGGGTGAAGATTGGGCCAAGAAATTGTGGGAAAAGTTGGGAAGCTTATACCAGTCGAAATATATGGTAAATAAGTTGTTTCTCGGAAAAAAAAAATAGTATCTTCTGAGGATTAATGATGATAGTTCGGTGACTGGGAATTTAAATGTGTTTAATATTGTGTTAATTCAGTTATCGCCTATGGATATTAAGATCATTGATGAGGAGAAGTGTAGTGTTGGGTATGTGTTATATTCTTGGGAATCATTTCACCTTTTTTCCTCAATTTTTGTGTCCATTTTTGGGTGGATTTAGGCACATGGTTTTTTGTCGATGGTTTTATATTTTCGATTAAGGAAATGGGGTTGTTGACTAATCCAGGTCATTGGATTAGGGTTTTGGATGTCATTGGATCCTATATGTATATTTTATTGTAAACAATGTATGATGTGGATGAATATAGAATATGTTGGTTTTCCCGGTTTGGGTTTCCAGGGGAAAAATCTTTGTGTAATGTGTGTATTTTCCATTGTATATTTTATGTTCTTTTACTGAAAATCTATTTGCAGTAAATAATTGTACAAGGTTAAAATATACATGTATCAGCCTATTATGTTCTTTTCCATACTCCTAGGATAACTCAGTTGTGGCTATTAGGAGTAATAAAACCACACTAGCGCTAGAGGACATGATTTCTTATCTGATGTCGGAAGAAATGAGAAGGAAGAACATGGAAGGATCGACCAAAGATGCTCTAGTAGTGAGAGGTCAATCGGTAGACAGAGATAAAGGAAGATTCTCTGGTAGAAGGTTTGATTCGAAGGGTAGATCTAAATCCCTGGTTCAGTCGACGTGAATATGCTAGAAATGTGGTAAAGATGGGAATTATAAAAAGGAATGTAAGTCAAAGGAAATAGAAGTTGGTGTTAGATCTGACGAGAAGCAATCGACTGAGATAAAGATGACCTCGGACAAGGGAGGTGATGTGTATCTAGTGTTGACTAGTACAGAGTCAGATCAATATGTTTGGTTGATCAACTCAAGAGCATCCTATCATATGACACCACATAAAGAATGGTTCTGTGAATATGAACGATATCATGGGGGTGATGTGTTCTTGGGGTACAACTTGACAAATAGAATTGTCAGATGGCGAAGAATCTGACTGACACCGCGGGATGGGAGGAAAAGAACCCTTCCGGGTGGGTTACACATTCTGGGTTTGGAAAGAAACCTGATATATGTCAGCAAGATGAATGGTGAAGGCTTGCATACTCTGTTTCAGAAGTATTTGTGCAAGATGGTCAGAGGTGAGATGGTCTTAATGAAAGGAGTTCATATTGGTACCATGTACAAGTTGTTAGGGAATGTCGACTCAGTTAGATGCAACAACATTGTTGCTCCTAAAATCGACTTGATTGCAAATCGACCCGACTCGATGTCGAAACAACTCGACAAGACATGATGAGATCAACCCGACCAGGTTATGGCATGAGAGGATGGGACACATTGGATAAAAAGTACTTAGAGCTATGCAAAGAAAAGGTATGGTTGAAGGTTTTCCTGAATGTGGTTTAAAATTCTACTTTTATGAACATTTTGTATATGGAAAACAAATTTGGGTGAGGTTCCCATCTGGAGTGACAAGGGAAAATGGGATTCTAGAACTGGTGCATAGTGATTTGCTTGGTCTGGTTACAGTTCATTCACTTGATGGATCCATGTATTATGTCTCATTCATAGATTTTTTCTCCAGGAAGACATGGATATATTTCCTGAGGAAGAAATCAGAGGTTTTTGAGAGGTTTAAGGAGTTTAAATCTCTTGTGGAAAACTAGACAGAGAAAAGGATTAAAGTGTTGAGGATTGGCAATGGGGGTGAATTATGTGGAAAGGAATTTGATCAGTTTTGTAAGAAGTATGGAATAGCACAAAAACATACCACACCATATACCCCACAGGACAAATGATTTTCCAAGAGAATGAACAGAACATTGATGGATAAGGAAAGGAGCATGCTCAGTGGTGTTGGGCTCGCACAAGAATTTTGGGCGGAGGCAGTTGAGACTGAAAAATATATAGTAAATATGTCTACGTATTTGGCGCTAGTCGACATGACTCTAAATGAGGTGTGTTCTGGTAATAATCCTTTGGTGCCACATCTCAAGGTATTTGGTTTTGATGCATTTATGCATGTTCCCAAGGAAAAGAGGAGCAAATTGGACAAGAAGGCAGTCAAATGTATTTTCATTAGATATGAAGAAGGAATGAAAGGATATAAACTCTGGGATCCCGCATCAATGAGAATAGTGTACAATCAAGATGTGGTATTCAAAGAAGTCGGAGGTAAGTCTGAGCATGAGGAAGTTATTCAGACCGATAATAATTCTAATACGATGCGGTTTGAACTGAGGAACGAAGAATATGATTCAAATGAGTCGATTGAATCTGAGGAAGAGGTGGAACCTCTAACTTCGGTGGTAAGGAGGTCAGAGAGAATAATAAAACTAGTTGAGAGGTATAGTTTGTTCGAATTCCATTCTGCATTTGTGCTAACTACCATTGACGATGAGCCCAAGTCGGTGGGCAAGGCAATCGATTCAGCATAGGGTAAACTCTGGAAGGACTCCATGGTCGAAGATATGGAATCCTTGTACAAGAATGAGACATGGGATTTAGTCAAGTTACCTAGTGGAAGGAAGCCCATCGGTAGAAAGTAGGTGTTCAAGAAGAAGATGAATGTCGGGGGACAAGTCAAGAAGTTCAAAACTCGACTGGTAGAAAAAGATTATTCCCAAGTCGAAGGAGTTGACTTCGGTGAGATTTTTTCCCATTTTACAAAACTAGCTTCCATTAGGGTACTAATGTCTTTGGTTGCAGCATTCGATCTGGAGATAGAACAGATGGATGTGAAGACAATTTTCCTACGTGGGGACCTGGAATAAGAAATCTACATGAAACATCCTGAAGGATTTGTAGTAAAGGGGAAGCAAGAGTTGGTTTGAAAACTCAAAAGATCCCTTTATGGTCTAAATAAATTTCCAAGGATGCGGTACCAGAAGTTTGACACATACATCCTTAGTTTGGGATTTGTGAGAAGCAAAGCTTATCACTGCATATATTCCAAGGAAGAAGGTGGGCGTTTCATATATGTAGCTTTGCATGTCAATGACATGTTATTGATTGGAAACAACATGGAAGAAATAAAAGAGGTGAAGAAGCAGTTATCCTCCAAGTTTGACATGGAGGATATCGGTGCAACTAAATTCATTCTAGGAATGGAGATTAAGAGAGATCAAGCCACTAGAAAGATTTGGTTGAATCCGACGAAGTATATTGAAATAGTTCTGAAACGTTTCAACATGTAGGATTGCAAACCAATGAAGGTGTCAATTCCTGTGGGAGAAAGACTTACTATTGAACAGTTTCCAAAGACACAATAATAAATATAGGACATGGCACATGTTCCCTATGCAAGTGTTGTTGGTAGTCTAATGTATGCGATGGTATGCACTCGACCATACATTTCCCATGCAATGAGAGTGTTGAGCAGGTACATGTCGACACCTGGAAAGGAGCATTGAACAGTTGTCAAGAGAGTATTCAGGTATTTGTGTGGAATGAAGGACTATGTTATATGATACCAAGGAATACCTGGAGGTGAAAGTAATAAAGTAGATGTACATGGATTTGTCGGTGTCGACTTGGCTAGAGATCTGGATCGACCGAGGTCGACCAATGGATATGTCTTCAATATGTTTGGTGGAGCAATAAGCTGGATGAGTAAGAGATAGGAGTTCGTAGCCTTTTCAACAATAGAATTTGAATACATGGCAGCCACTCATGGAAGCAAAGAAGCGGTATGGCTTCAAAGGTTGTGTTCGGGAATTGGGTTTGAGTAGAGTGTTATGAAGGTGAGTTGTGACAGTCAAAGCGCAATATTTCTGGCAAATAACCTTTCTTATCATTCAAAGACTAAGCACATTGATTTACAATGCCATTTCATGAGAGATATGGTGGAAAGTAACAAGGTGCTACTGGAGAAAGTAGACACATTGGAAAACATAGTAGACTCGTTGACCAAGTCTGTGAGTGTTGTGAAGTTCTCTTGGTGCAGAGAGGCAATGGGGATTGGTGCCCTAGGTATGTGAACGAAAGTTCAGGAATCTCCCATTTCAGTAAAGAAGACAACAAGTGGGAGAATGTTGGGTTTCTATATTCTTTGCAGTGAAATTCTAGTCCAGGTAGATCGAATAATGGTCAAAGGTCTAGGTGGATCGACATCAAGTCGAAGGTCGAGGGGAGTCGACTGGGAAAAATCGAAGTCAAAGATATTGACGACAAGTCAACCGAAAAGATATTGAAGTGTGGGCGTGAGATGACCGAATAGAGATCGAATGAAGGACTGACTGGTAGTCGACTGCTAACCCAACTTGGAGTCGACTGTAACAAAATACCTGGATTTGTGGGATTTGTAGTCAATGATATGTATGGATCCGTAACCATTTTTGGCGAAAATATTTAGGGTTTTTCCTATTGTAAATCCTATAAATAGGTGTGTTGTAACATTGTAAAGGGTAATCGTAGAATGCACTTATGCAGGTTAATGCATGTGCAATTGTAGGTTGTTGGTCATGCATATGTAAATCGAATTGGCTACAAGGTTGTTCTTGCACAGGAAAGAGGGTATGATGTTGATTGTGTCCTAGGTGTGGACCAAGGTTAGACATGTAACCTTTTATTCTGATTGAATAAGACAACTAGAGAGCAGAAATATAAAAGGAATGTTGGTTTTTCCCAGCTAAGGGTTCAAGGGTAAAATCTCAGTGTACTGTGTGATTGATTTTTTCATTTACGTTCTTGATTAAATTCTTCTTTTCTTCTGCTAGGATTAGTGTGGAAGTGTATTTCATTTCCTGACATGTGTGTGTGTGTGTGTG
>JZKD02S1762949.1:65579-76216 GCA_000966675.3 Picea glauca | reverse complement strand
CTGTAAGTTTGAAGCTTTGCTGCTTTGACTTTTGAATATCCTTCATAAATATTTTGAAGCTTGTCCCAAATCTCTTTAGCAGATTTACAATGTGCAACTTTGGTGAATACCGTATTTTTCGGATGATTGCAAGGCCTCCCACTAGTTTTGGTAGGTTATATTCTTGGTTTTACCACATCACCAGTTCTACTCCCCCCCGCCCCCCGCCCCCCCCTACTCAGCTTTGGGTGCAGCAATTATCGGTTCATCCTTTCTTGCTTCCACATTGCTTGGCATACATAATCACAACAACTCACCTCGTAGCCCTTCGTCCTTGAGAATCAACTCTAGACCATCACATACCATGGCAAGACCATAGCACTTGCCATATTTATCCTTGTTAAATCCCCCAAATTTGATAAAGCTCACAAATGACCCAATTTTACACAATCCAGATTGGCCAAACATGCCCACCAAACGGTCATCATATATTCCCAAATTTTATGGAAAACTGGGTGAATACTCGGCTAACCACGTCATGATGTTTTACCTTGGTGCTCATCCAACAACATCATCAATGATTTCATCTTCCTACGACTATTTCAAATAACCTTAATGGTTCAATCCACAAACCTTCACATATTTATCCAAGGCTCTATTATCCTTCTTCTAGATACCAGCATGTCATGACATGGGCATAGAAATCCTCTCGGATTTTCATTAGACAACTTCTACTCACATTGTGGATCATATCCATGAAATGCATCGATGACGGAGTCTGTGTAAAATTGAAACCACTCCAGAATTACACCTATATTGGTTCCTCAAATATTTGGTACCACTCATCGCTAAATACGATGTCACCACTATGCCACAAATTGAAGATGAGGCCATCACAAAGCCCCAACACTTCAACCTAACTTATTCACAATCAGTATATCTCTACATATTCCTCCACGATGATCCTCGGCCTCTCCCATTCGATCATGAAATATTTGAAAGATCCCATTTTGTGGACGACCTCATTGGGGCCATCAACCATTATGGTAACCCTTCACCTCCATATGGTACCAATCACTATGGAGTGGTACCATACTATCCTCCTCTTATGGGTGCATCATACACACACATACACACATTCTCAGCACCCCCTCCTCCAGGAGTTGGGGAGCACAACCCCTCACAACTCATGAATCCCATACCCCAGCAAGGTATGTTGATTCTTGGTCATACGCATGGGTCTTCATATAACCTAGATTGCAATGTAGGACTTTCCACATCATTCAACCCATATGGACCTCCACAATAGAACAATCTATAATATCCCTTCCCTGGGCCCCCACATCCTAATGCAATACCACCATAAGGACAACCGCAGGTTCGGTTAACTTTGTCCAACCTTTACCCATCTAGAAAGTTCAAGATTTTGAAAAATTGAATATGGCTAACCCTGCCACACCGCAGAAAAAATACCAAAAAAAAACGGAAAAAAATAAATTCAATGCTAACCAGGGATAGGGGGGGAAACCTCAACAGCAAAATCCACTAGCTAGGGGAAATCCTAATGTGGGTAATCAAAACCTTAATATTGGAAAAACCAATGGCCAAAAACGACGGGGAAAGAACAACAACCTTCGAACTAACTTCCCCTGCACATTATGTGGTGAGTATGGCCATTATACTCACCACTTCCCACAGATAGCTGACTATAAATGAATTAAGGAGTCTATAAACACCTCAGGACCCCCTACCCCATAGGGTGATATGTAGGTTCCCCAGAACTTCCCTCAACTCCCACCACCAACGGTTCTGCATAACCCATTCCCCCATCAAGTTGTGGTATCTACGCAACAAGATGTTGGTCCCCCTCCACAATAGATGGGTCAGTACCCTAACACAGGACAAGTCCAACCGCACAATACCGCAACCTGTAACATTCTCCTCCCATCAAAGGAGGAGGTCCTTCTCCAAACTCACAGTAATCAATACGGCATGCCCCTTGACTCTACTCTAACCACGTCAGATGCACCCCAGTTACCAGAAATTACCCCTCTGATGATCTCATGTCCCAGTGGTGGACCTACCCCAAGGGTACCAAGAGCACCTCTGCGGCGCACTGCTCATAACCCACATGCCAAAGAACACAATTATAGCCTTGTAGATGACTTGGCTCAATCCCTTATAGCCATGTCTATCCTTGAGGTTTTTCAAACCTGTCACTTGAAAAGGAATGCCTTGCTATCCACATTAGGGGAAGTCGACCCTTCAGACTCGCACCTCAATACTTTTGACTTAGACAACTTAGAGCCTTGGCTCCCATCATTAGTAGCTTTCCAAATCTCCATTAAAATTTGAAACATAATTGTTCATATGTTCATCGTAGATGAAGGTGCATCCACATGCATAATATCCAAAAAGGTCTAGAAAAATTTAGGCTCCCCTAAGCTTACCCCTTCTTCTATCACTCTTTGAGCTTATGATGGCCACCCATATCAACCCGAAGGGATTTTTCAAAATGTTCCCATTGAGCTAGTAGGAAAAATAGTCTCAATATACATTGAGGTCGTCAATTCCCATTTGGACTATAATATTCTGCTTGAACATAGTTACATGTACGCCATGAAGGCAGTGGCCTCATCAATGTTTTGCACCATGATCTTCCCCCACAATGGGAAGGTTGTCACAGTGGACCAACTAACACATTATGAACCCTTCCCTTCCACATATTTGGATAATATCCTTCCCCTCATAATGGCACACTTAGAAATCTCACCAATCATAGAAATAGATCCAAGAATTTTTCAAGACCCATCACTCCTGGGAACTTATGAAGGAGACCCACCTCTTTAATGACCCTCATATTCTTCCCATGTATGCATAATCACTTTTGTCATGGTAGAACCAATCGATATGTCCCCTCCTGCAACACCTATCCCTCATCTTGTCCCTGAGAGATCCACATCCAAGTCTACTCTCGAGGCTCTCCACATGACTTCCCAGCCACCAAAGCGGCACACTCTTCCTCCAACCCTAACCCAAATATTGTTCTTATATCCACCACCAGGAGTAACAGCATATCAGGTAGCAACCACCCTTACCCTTCCCAACATGGTAATATCTATCCTTGTTTGGTATCTTGACCCACCATCTATGGTACCAGTATCACATCACGTCCCACTCAAACAAATGCAATACCCATGCAGGCTCTAGTTCAACCACCCTTTCCTCAACCAATTGAGAGTAAGGATAGAAACATTGAGGCCAAGAAGAAGAAATTTGGGGGAAATACTCAATCCATTCCCGAGTCCAACCCCAATTTACACTCTATGAAGCATCAAGTCACCCCGCAAACTTATGTCCTGCCCTTCCATAGTTAAGAAACCTTATCCATCTCCCCTAGGTTGCACCATTGTTTCCCACCCTGTTAGCCACATCCACCACACCTACCCAAGAATCAACCCCCACACTCAACAAAAAATTGTGTACTAATTCTGTGTATGGAATACGCTCACAATATGGCTATTAAACTCACCCTTGTCATGCTCTACCCTAATTCCGAGAAACCTTGGCAATAGTTTGGCATACATCCTTGCCCGAACCCAATCCAATAGTACCTCAACCAGCGTTACTCAACCAATCCATTTCTCCCAATATATATTATGTATCCACCTTGGTAAATGAAGTTCAGATGTTCCCATGTGTACTATGTGGTCAAATGGACCATTTCACTAATATGTGTCCATTAATCATTGAGCATCGCACCCAAAGAATGATTTCCATTAAAAATTCTCGGGCATACCCCCATACAACAAGGCCTCTAAGCATTTCCGCCACCCCTCAAGATATGCCTCACCCAGCCATTCAGGAGCATTAATTGATACCTCTTTCCCCACATTCCTTCCCAATACATCTATCACTGGAAACCCTTCCTCCGAACCCACCTAATTCACCAAAAATCCCTCAGTAAGAGATTCTCCCTCCTCTTGGAGACCCAGATACACACACATATGTACATATCCATTATTGTTCTTCTATTGAAGGACCACTTCCTTCAGTTGAACCAATTGTTCATGTTGACAATAGAACCACTATCCCACAAGCCCCATATGATTACACTCTGTCAATATATTTTGACTCTCAACCCCCAATGTTATCTCCAACTCATGTGAAACATCTGGCATCATTATGCCAGACTTGCCTATTCATAAATCTAAAAATATGTTTATGTATTACGTCTTTCATTCCAATGAACACATTTTAGAGGCCATGAAAACACCTAACTACCCCTAGGATGCAATGCACTATCATTCATTCTTCCTTCCTCGATATGTTCTTCAAACCACTGATGACACTAACATTTGTGTGGTGGAATCTAAAAATTTCATTCCTCAAGGCATACCAATTGGTTCAAAAATAGAATCCCCACCCCTGATGCTTTTTAAGAAGGGAAGATGGCCAACATTTCTCCAACCACTAAGGTGGAATTTCCATCAAACCAAGCATTGTTGAAGAATTCACCTTGGTGTCGCATGTTCTACTGAAGAAGTCCTTGCCTACAAGGCTCTTTCTCAACAATATCATGATGTTTTTTCCTATTCATATACTGAAATTCCCAACCTAGACCCAGCCATTATCGAACCTATAATCAAGACTTTTCTAGATGTTACGTCAGTCCACAAAAAATAGAGGCCCTTGCATCCTTCAAAATATCTAGCTATCAAATATGAAATCAAATTGTCACGTACTACTAGGTTCATATACCCCATTGCATCCACATCGTGGGTCTCTAATCTCGTCCATGTTAACAAAAAACATGGAACCATTTGTATATGCACTGACTTCAAAGACATCAACCCAGAATGTCCCAAGGACAACTTTCCCACCCCCTTCATCATTCATGTAACTGATGCTTGCGCCAACCATGAATCCCTGTCATTTATGGACATATTTTCTAGCTACAACCAAATTCAAATCTACCATGCAAATCAATATAAGATAGCATTCACCACCCCTTGGGGAACCTTCACATATTTTTTCATTCCCTTCGGACTAAAAAATATTGGAGCCACATTCCAGCGGATGAAGACTTATGTCTTTCATGACCTCGCCCACCCTATTTTCACATACTTGGAAAATCTTACAGCTTGCTCCAAAAAATGGTCCTAGCACCTCGTGGATCTATGAATCATATTCCAAAAATGTCATCAATACAACATTCATTTAAAGCCCCTTAAGTGTGTTTTATGCGTTACCATCGGGAGATTATTTGGATTCATAGTATCCCAGTGGGGGATCATAGTGGACCCCCTCAAGTTCTAGGCCATCAGTGACATCCCCCCTCCAAATAATTTGCATTAACTGCAAATCCTTAAAGGTAAAGTTAACTTCTTGTGTCGCTTCATCCTTGATTATGCAACTTTCACCCACAANTATATAAATATCTTCTTTTATCAAAATAGAAAAGACAAAATTATGCAAATTTTGTTGGGCACCCCAAAGGACTTCAAGTATTTGTAGTCAAATCTATTAACTAAAGCCTTTCAATATGTTGGTGAGATTAGCCTAATTTTGGATGTATTTTTATTGAGTTAATGCATGCCTATGATATAATTATCTTCTTCTACCAAAATAGAAAGATAAAAGTATACAAGCAATTTCAGCCCTAGAAAGAATAGAAAGTGAATGTATAAAGAATATTAAAGCATGGATTTCACAACCATAAAAATCCTAATCTTGAATAACCCTAAAAAACAATATAAATCTTTGTATTTATCCAACTATAAAGATTTAGAAATAAAAAAAAAAATAGATTTATATTTTATTCTATAAGAGTCAAAGGGGAAGTCTCCAAATTCTCCATAAATACATTTTCCAATGTTGAATTCATAATCCTTCATTTAAGAAGCCTCCATGTTATTTCCATGGTGGAAATATATACACAATAAAGCCCTCCCCTCAATCTAGCAAATACCAAGAAACAATAGTCAACAATACTAAATTCTTATAATTATCATCAACATTACTCTTATTTAGATCCCTTTCTGACCAAATTTATTCTTACTTAGATACCTTTTTTACCAAATTTAGCCATTAAAATCTTTCAAACTTGTCTATAAAAAAACCTCTCCCTTATAAAAATAAGAGAAAATTAAAAATTCTCTCCCTAATTCATAATTGCAACTCTCAATTGCCTCACAAACCAACCCTTCTCACCAAAGCCTTGCAATTCTCAATTGCCTCACAAATCAACCCTTCCCACCAAAGCCTTGAATTCTCTCAAAAGGTGGCACCAAAATTAAACCCTTTTCTCCACTAATTCAACTCATGACAATCAGTTCGAGGTTACATGGCCGATAGAGTGTGGAAAATGAAATGCAATGTCCAAACATGGCACCAAAATTAAACCGCTTTCTACACTCATGTCAACTGGTTTAGGGTTTCGTGACTAGCAAAGTGTGGAGAAGGAAATGCAAATGAAATGGGTTGATACCATTTCCTTTTGGTTTTGTCTTTTTTAGTTTTGGTATTTTTGTTTGTGTTATTTTTTTTTAAATTTGTAGATATTACTGGTATATATTTACTATAGGATATTATCCTAACAATAATATGTATACTTATATGTGATATATAAGTCTTATATATTATAATACTTATATAACTTATAAGTAATATATTATAACTTATATTTATCGTAATAATATTTAATATTGTAACTTATATAATAACTAATATAATTATTGTATAATTTTGTATATAGTTTTTATTATTATATTTTATTTAAATGATTAGATATAATATGTATATTTATATGATATATAAGTCTTATATATTATAATATATTATAACTTATATGTATTATAATAATATTTAATATTATAACTTATATATTATACTAACAACTAATATAATTATTGTATAATTTTGTATATAGTTTTTATTATTATATTTTATATAAATTATTAAATATATTTATAAATATATTTATAGACAATGAGAGTTAGAGCGAAATAAATGGTGTTGTGCAATTTGCATGGAGTTAACAGTATGTTTAAGCACATTATGTATTTCTTTCCGAGAGGTTATAATTTGAATTCAAAGAGAGGTAGAGTATGTAGTCACACCTATGTATATTAAGCACTCAAAATATCATTGCATAGTCTCATGGACCACAAATAAGGGGATATCGACATCATCAATTTGGTGATGTTGAAATATAATATGCTAGTACAACATTGATTGAAGATGAAATGTACAATGCTCAACCATTGAATCCAAGTGGTGCTAGCTAAATTCTGATCGAATATAATTTGAGAAACAATATATATTTTTGGTAGTGGTTAACATTAAGATGAGCGAATGTGGGCTAGAAGTTGCAATTCATAGTATAAATAATTATTTTATACATGTTATGACAGACACATCCATGCATAATTCAAAAATGAATTCAATATGAAAAATCTTAGTTAATGTGATAAAGCTTGCTAAGAGGACTATTGTCACATCGTTGGTAAACTCGAATGGATTGAGGAAACATCCACCATTCTCAACAACGTGCGGCACCGCGGATTTTCAACTCGGTAGTAAGGCCACTCCGGTCTACTTGGCTTGGACTATGCCTAACACTTAGAATCTTTATCATTTAACATCTCATGATAACATTCAAATTTAGAACATGCAACAAGTAACAAGAACGCACCAACTTACTACATAGTAAGAGGTTTGTGTAAACAAGTTGGGAAGCCAAACTGGCCTAACACCCAAGTATGATACAATAGGCAACAGTATGTTGACCCTTTAACTCATGCCACACTAAACAATATTTACAAGGAGTTTTCGCTAAGACATATAGAACAATACACATGTTTGAAACACTTGGGACAGACCTCCATTGCATCCACCTTGCAAACCTCTTCGTGCCACAGTCAAAACACTTCATGAATCTCCTCAACCTTGTGCTTCATGCATGCAACTCTTGTTGCCTCTTGCCTCAGTTGCTCGACTCCCCTACTTAGTCACCAAACTTCTTATCACTTACCTCTTGCTCATGCAACATCACACCTCATACCCAAACTCCAGGTTCAACTTCAATTACTCGTCTCAAGGTGACACGCCCCATTTCGCTTCCTTCATCGCAAACTCCACAAGCGGCACGAGTCGCCCACTAAGTGCGACTTGGCCCCTTTGCAGCTCACCCCCTCTATCACAATTATGCTTCAGATGCCCAAGTATCTGCGGTTGTGAAGTGTTTATGTCGAATGGTGTCTTGGAGACCCACCTCCCTATCTTCTTATATGTGTTGGCTCCTCAACGAATCGTTACCTTGGTGAACCGACACATCCATCTGTGTGTCATGCCCTTTTGCAAGGTTGGGCCAACCTCAAATGTGGGCTTGCTTAGGTAGCTCGCCTAGCCGATTCATCAAGTGCCATGTCACATCATATAGTCAACCCTCGCATCTGCATCTGTTTGTCTAACCGAATCCCCAATATTTTGACCAGCGCCCACTACTCGTCCAACTGACCCATCTCTTGGGTGCACATGTCTCGTAGGTGTGTCAAGTTGACTCACCTAAGTGCACCCTCTCGTACCTTAGCCAACTTGTTGTTTGGTGATGCACCCAAGTCTTCATATGTGACTCTTCGTTGTGTATCAGTTGAGTCTCCCTTGGTGTGTTTGCACACCCAAGGCACCCCAGTTCGCCCAATACATAAATACATTGTCTTGTTTGTGTGTGTCGAGCGTCCTGCCCACCCGAGCGAACTATAGTGCGAAGGTGTGCATCTAAGATAGGCGTATGAGGCCTTACAACTATACTACTATAACTAAATTACATATAAGTAATAAGTACTACTAATTTATATTCACATAGTTGTTGACTAGTCATATATGTTTATCCCTTTATATTAGTAATTGCATCACTTAAAATACATCAAAATTACTCAAATTTGCCAATATATAGCTTAACACATGTTATGACTAACTTTTTTTGGTCGCGTAATCACAAATTTGTCAAATTATATTAACATTTACCCAACAAAATTATCATTGTTGTGAAGGCTTAAATAAATTATTATTATGTCAAATCCTGCTAGCACAATTTGATTTCAAGGGTTTTTTTTGTAAGGTAGTTGAGGTTCGGAACTCACAGTAGTCGAGAAGAGACACCCAAAAAAATACAACCATGTTAAGGCTTGGTTTGGCCCATGCCAGGTGCGATCCCTGGGTGATTTTGACGGCTTAGATTCCCTTGGGTTGCGGTTTCTTAGACCACAAACTAGTCCCACAGATAACAAACACAGTAGCAAACAAAAAAAAACGTATTATGCTTGTAAACCAATTAATTTTAATAGAATAATAAATAAACCAAAGTTAAATTCATTGTGTAATTGAGTATGTCAATCTAATGAAGTGTAAAACCTAATTACTCCTCCCATGTGGCCCATAATCATTTTCTACTAGTCTAAATTTTAAGCAAATTGTTTTCATGGCAATATAATATTATATTATACATTAAGACGTGTCTATTACAAATCCTGATATGGTTGTCATTTCCTTCCCGGATAATAAAAGTGATGGAAGAGGCCACTAGCTATAAAGTGAAAATCTAAAGTGACTATTGGCAATTTCGAAATGGCAGACATATTCCATTTATTTTATTAAAGAAGAGATCATTAAATAATAATAAAAATTCAGTATATCAATGTATATCCCATAATAAAATTATGGCAAGAATTTTCTAATGTTTAATAACCAATGTAGATTCGTCTTAAACTAAGATATACTAAACATCAAGAGGGATCAAATTTCTTAAAGTCTAAATATTTTTTAATTGAGTCGACTTTATTTTTATTATTGTTATTTTTTTTAAATGGAGTGAACTTTAATTTTTCTTACTGTTTGATGTAATGTTATCTAACCTAACCTATTGAGACAACTTTGTTTTCATTATTGATATTTTTTTTAATTGAGTCGACTTTATTTTTCTTAATGTTTAATCTGATGTTATCTAACCTAACCTAATGATAACGTGACAACATCTCCTCCATATTTAGATATAGAGCACCTCACTACTCTCATTGCAATAAACAAATGCAGACCTACATGTAACCCTCTATCAAATATTCAATCCTCACCTTAATATTCTCACCACAATTTCAAATAAAAATGTTACATGTGTTGAGTAGTTTAGGTTTTAGAGGGTGGATGTTTATCAGTTGACAGTAAATTTAAGTTAGAAGTTTCCCTCTCATATTGAGAAGCAACAATGTTTTTTTTGTTCTTTAAAGACTTCCCTTATTCTCTTGTTGTCCATTAATAGATTCACTAGATTCTCGTTGTCCATTGATAGATTCACTAGATTCTCGTTGGTCATTCATAGATTCACTAGATTCTTTGCTTGTTGTGATTTTGAGCATATTACAATCACTAAAACATTTTATTGTTCATTATAGAAGGGGTGGATTCATACTTTTGTTGGACATTTTTAATTGCATAAAATGTTGTGTAAGAAAACTTGTTATTTACAATTATATTCTAACTCATGTATTATCCCAAATCGTGAATTTACTTAAGTAGATTTGGGAGCTTCCATAGGTGGACTAGAGGAGTTGATTCCATCTATGTGTGCATTGGTGGTCAAGGAATCATTAGCATAGGAT
>JZKD02S1762949.1:39682-60641 GCA_000966675.3 Picea glauca | reverse complement strand
AAGTTACCTAAACAATCAACCACTAAGGTTCAAAAATGAAAAGAGATAACATGGGATTTTTTGGATACCTACCCCCGAAATCCTAACTTAGACTAAAATATTGTTTTGTGACCTCATGTGGGGGATTTTAGTGAGTTCTTAGGGTTGATTTTTTTTTTTTTGATATTGGGGTCATGGAGAAACCTCATTGCTTAAGGGTGTGAAAATGGTCTTTTTAGAACACACAAGTCTCTTCTGATTCTCCTAGATTTCTTATGAGCATAGGGAGAAGAGCATACTAAGATTGATATGAACTTTTAGACAGCTTTGTATGTGTGGAAGTGTTGTGTGTGCAATATGCGAATGTGAACATAACATAGTGATAATGTTTGCAACATGTGGACATCGTGGGGTCCTTTAATTTTTAATTTAACCACTAAATTTGTGCAAGCCTTGGGAAATTGGAAAACTTAGGCCGAGGTTTTAAGAGATGTGGACATGTAGGGTCCTTTCAAATACTTTAAACTTCCAAAGTGTTTGATTGAAAAAAATGAAACTATTGTAGATTGTGTGATGATGTGAACATTTGGGGTCCTTACAACATTTTTAACTCCTATATTTAAAATAAAACTATGAGGTGCCCAAATGGCCTTGGCCTTGCCTAATTACTTGTGTGATTTGCGAAAAAAACATGGAAACCTAAAGACAATATGGGCACATTTATGGGGTGCTTACTTATTACTTTAAGTTATATCCTATGTTGTTTGGTGCAAGGAAGATGGAATACCAACTTATACACCTCGTTTTGGTTCACCAAGATCACCGAAGGGAGTGCGAGTTGAACAACATAATAATATGTGAGTAAGAGGTTTCTTAGTCCCAAAAACAAAAATAGATTGATTACTGAAATGACTCTAACTAAGAATTAAAATTCCTAACTATCCATCCATGTGGTACAATAAACAAGATTGTGGTTCATTTAATCCTCCCTAATTAAACTAGATGTTCTAATTACTCTTGCAAGAATGAACTCAAAGGGATAATTCTCCAGCTTATAAAGTGTAATAAACTAAATACTAAACCCTTGTAGGCAAGGGAGGATGATGGCCACTCTCTTCCTAGGAGAATAGTGTATCCACATGGGTTTTATAAACAACAAGCACATGGATTAGCGTGAATAATGCATAACTAGAATAATATTACATTCACAAATAATGCACCTCGGTGTGACTGTGTCGATGACAGTCGCAAAGAGTCTGCAAAAAATGACGTAAAAAAATATGATAGTTTCTATAGCAATGAGGGCCTAAAAACTCACATTGAATGTTCTGGGAGGCTTGTTTGGTGACCTGCAAAACCAAAGATATGAGAAGAAGGGATCTTGTAGCCCACAATGAGAGAATTTGAAGTTAGAACCACGATAAAGTCACCATTATTTTTGGTTGAATTAGTCACAAGGGTGAGCAATATTTAGTCAATTAAGTGATAATGTAGGAAAATAACACCATAGACAATGAATTAAAGGGTTAATGAACTAAAATAGATGCAAAATATGAGGAATTACATGAAAGCAAATGCATAAATAAAAGGGTGCAATAACTGATTAAGAAAACAAGAATTAGTTACCAATGGACAAGATCTTTGATTGATAACACGATAGAGGTGATGAGAGTACATGTTGTCTCACCTTCTCCTTGGGAGGAATCTTTTCATTCTCACCAGAGTCCCTCTCTCTCTTTCTCGGAGACACGTGGTGTGGGATGAAGCAATACACATATCTCTCAAGTGACGATAAGTCCAATGCACCAAGCAGTCTGAGCTATGGTTTGGAGAGTAAGGTCAAGAGCAATGGGGATGCTCAAAACTTAATTGGCCAGCATAAACTTGGACTGTTTTTCTTCTTCTTATTTCACACCTCCAAATTCCATTTATAAGCTTTTCTTCACGTCATTTGTTTAACCAGTTCTGAGCGTGAAGAAAGATCATGGAGTGTCCTTGAAGCAATGGTTGCAGAGTGTGACGAGATGACCTATGTGATGAAGTGATGCGAAATGTGGGAGACCACATAAATGCACTATTTGGTAAGTCTGAATAATTTTCAACCGATTAGTCGCATTGATGTGCATGAATCGTGCAAAATTTATCAACTCACGTTGGTGTGCACTGATAGTGCCAATTTCCTTTTGGTAGGTCATGCAAACTTTCCAAAGCCCAATTTTCCTAGTTTCCTTCTTTGCTGTTATTTGCTGAATGAGGTCTGTTAATACTGTGAGTATCCATTCTGGTGAATTGTATTGATGACTTCTTCAATGATCACCAATAATAATAATAATCTATTTTTTAAGGTCACGACCAAGTCACACCAAATTGGTGTATGAGACTTCCTTGTTTGTGGGACAAAGGACCCCCCTCTGTCCAATGATTTGACTGGTAAAGTCTACGGAGGTATACGTACCCTACCCCACTCTAGATTTGAACTTGTGACCTCTTAAGAGGAAACACATGTTCTTAACCATTAGACCCACTCAAACTATATATTTATTGGTGAACAATTTCAAAATAATAACACATTTTTACCTACTAAAAACTTCAATAATAAATTTGGTTATTTCCATTATAAGAATATATTTAGATATGTATTCCATAATTTACGTTTATTCTTCTTTTTCCAAAGATCTAGCAATGTGTACTGTTCCTTGAATAAAATTTAAAGAAATAAAGTCATTTTTTTATTCCTTATATTTATACGCATGATTTATGGTTTTCACATAGATTCTTCACTTTGTTTAGAGCTCTAGTCATCCCCTTTTTAAAATTAATTGGAGAATGATTACTCTTTTATTGATTTTCCCAATTATAAACTGTACAAAATTGATTGGAGAATGATTACTCTTTTATTGATTTTCCCAATTATAAACTGTACAAGAAGTTTTGTGTAAGACACTAATGTGTATTTGTAACCCTACTAAGATATAAACACAATAACCTCTCCATTTTATAGAAGCAAATCCTAACTATTTCTAAGGATTCATTTATGATAATCATAGCATGAGCTTATTCATATGGTTGTTAATGATGCTAATAATTCACAAATTAACAATGTGTGGAGTGTTTTTAACTTTTTGTTTCCTTATTCTTGTTAGTACAAAATGGATAATTTGTGACTACGTGATCAAAAAGTTAATCATGACATTTTTTATAAGATAAATACTATCAAGTTTGAACAATTTTGATGTATTTTAAGTCATGCAATGATAAATTAGTAATATAAGCTACTAATATTTATCGGGGATAAACATATATGACTATATGCGTATAAATTAGTAGTCCCAAATGCGAGTGGAGTCTATAGAATCAAGGTCAGAAGTTGTGAATGGAGCCTGAGGGAGCTCGCCCCTACATGATTCCTTTCTATTATGAGCTTCCTGATTAGACGATATATAAGGCCAGATCATGTTAATTAAGATTTTCCATTTTTGTAGTATGCATGGGTGTTTCAACCATGCATTGTGACACCACACCCATTAAGATGCACAAAATAGTTATTCACATCATGAATTGCAACTCGATCCTAGCCCATATTTCATGTAGCCTAATCCCAACCAAGACTGAAAACATGTATTAATTTGTTTCTTATATATTAATTATATTTGATCCAAATTTGTTGATTAACATGGCTTAATATTGGATTAGGTGGTTGAGCATTGTACATTAATTCATCTTCAATCAATGTTGTACCTACATATAATTAAAATTGAACACCAACAATTTGATGTTATATTCCAAAACCATAGCTTGACGATTTGATGTGGGATGTTATTAAGGGATTATGTTGCATTAACATTTTAGTACCCTACCACCTCAAGATTCAAATAAATTACCCGTGACACACACACACACACACACATGTCAGGAAATGAAAGACACTTCCACACTAATCCTAACAGAAGAAAAGAAGAATTTAATCAAGAACGTAAATGAAAGAATCAATCACACAGTACACTGAGATTTTACCCTTGAACCCTTAACTGGGAAAAACCAACATTCCTTTTATATTTCTACTCTATTGTTGTCTTATTCAATCATAATAAAAGGTTACATGTCTAACCTTGGTCCACACCTAGGACACAATTGACATCATACCCTCTTTCCTGTGCAAGAACAACCTTGTAGCCAATTCGACTTACATATGCATGACCAACAACCTACAATTGCACATGCATTAACCTGCATAAGTGCATTCTACGATTACTCTTTACAATGTTACAACACACCTATTTATAGGATTTACAACAGGAAAAACCCTAAATATTTTTTCCAAAAATGGTTACGGATCCATACATATCATTGACTACAAATCCCACAAATCCAGGGATTTTGTTACAGTCGACTCCAAGTTGGGTTAGCAGTCGACTACCAGTTGGTCCTTCATTCGGTCTCTATTCGGTCATCTCACGCCCACACTTCAATCTCTTTTCGGTTGACTTGCCATCAATATCTTCGACTTCGATTTTTCCCAGTCGACTGCCCTTGAACTTTGACTTGATGTCGATCCACCTAGACCTTTGACCGTCATTCGATCTACCTGGACTAGAATTTCACTGCAAAGAATATAGAAACCCAACATTCTCCCACTTGTTGTCTTCTTTACTGAAATGGGAGATTCCTGAACTTTCGTTCACATACCTAGGGCACCAATCCCCATTGCCTCTCTGCACCAAGAGAACTTCACAACACTCACAGACTTGGTCAACGAGTCTACTATGTTTTCCAATGTGTCTACTTTCTCCAGTAGCACCTTGTTACTTTCCACCATATCTCTCATGAAATGGCATTGTAAATCAATGTGCTTAGTCTTTGAATGATAAGAAAGGTTATTTGCCAGAAATATTGCGCTTTGACTGTCACAACTCACCTTCATAACACTCTACTCAAACCCAATTCCCGAACACAACCTTTGAAGCCATACCGCTTCTTTGCTTCCATGAGTGGCTGCCATGTATTCAAATTCTATTGTTGAAAAGGCTACGAACTCCTATCTCTTACTCATCCAGCTTATTGCTCCACCAAACATATTGAAGACATATCCATTGGTCGACCTCGGTCGATCCAGATCTCTAGCCAAGTCGACACCGACAAATCCATGTACATCTACTTTATTACTTTCACCTCCAGGTATTCCTTGGTATCATATAACATAGTCCTTCATTCCACACAAATACCTGAATACTCTCTTGACAACTGTTCAATGCTCCTTTCCAGGTGTCGACATGTACCTGCTCAACACTCTCATTGCATGGGAAATGTATGGTCGAGTGCATACCATCGCATACATTAGACTACCAACAACACTTGCATAGGGAACATGTGCCATGTCCTATATTTATTATTGTGTCTTTGGAAACTGTTCAATAGTAAGTCTTTCTCCCACAGGAATTGACACCTTCATTGGTTTGCAATCCTACATGTTGAAACGTTTCAGAACTATTTCAATATACTTCGTCGGATTCAACCAAATCTTTCTAGTGGCTTGATCTCTCTTAATCTCCATTCCTAGAATGAATTTAGTTGCACCGATATCCTCCATGTCAAACTTGGAGGATAACTGCTTCTTCACCTCTTTTATTTCTTCCATGTTGTTTCCAATCAATAACATGTCATTGACATGCAAAGCTACATATATGAAACGCCCACCTTCTTCCTTGGAATATATGCAGTGATAAGCTTTGCTTCTCACAAATCCCAAACTAAGGATGTATGTGTCAAACTTCTGGTACCGCATCCTTGGAAATTTATTTAGACCATAAAGGGATCTTTTGAGTTTTCAAACCAACTCTTGCTTCCCCTTTACTACAAATCCTTCAGGATGTTTCATGTAGATTTCTTATTCCAGGTCCCCACGTAGGAAAATTGTCTTCACATCCATCTGTTCTATCTCCAGATCGAATGCTGCAACCAAAGACATTAGTACCCTAATGGAAGCTAGTTTTGTAAAATGGGAAAAAATCTCACCGAAGTCAACTCCTTCGACTTGGGAATAATCTTTTTCTACCAGTCGAGTTTTGAACTTCTTGACTTGTCCCCCGACATTCATCTTCTTCTTGAACACCTACTTTCTACCGATGGGCTTCCTTCCACTAGGTAACTTGACTAAATCCCATGTCTCATTCTTGTACAAGGATTCCATATCTTCGACCATGGAGTCCTTCCAGAGTTTACCCTATGCTGAATCGATTGCCTTGCCCACCGACTTGGGCTCATCGTCAATGGTAGTTAGCACAAATGCAGAATGGAATTCGAACAAACTATACCTCTCAACTAGTTTTATTATTCTCTCTGACCTCCTTACCACCGAAGTTAGAGGTTCCACCTCTTCCTCAGATTCAATCGACTCATTTGAATCATATTCTTCGTTCCTCAGTTCAAACCGCATCGTATTAGAATTATTATCGGTCTGAATAACTTCCTCATGCTCAGACTTACCTCCGACTTCTTTGAATACCACATCTTGATTGTACACTATTCTCATTGATGCGGGATCCCAGAGTTTATATCCTTTCATTCCTTCTTCATATCTAATGAAAATACATTTGACTGCCTTCTTGTCCAATTTGCTCCTCTTTTCCTTGGGAACATGCATAAATGCATCAAAACCAAATACCTTGAGATGTGGCACCAAAGGATTATTACCAGAACACACCTCATTTAGAGTCATGTCGACTAGCGCCAAATACGTAGACATATTTACTATATATTTTTCAGTCTCAACTGCCTCCGCCCAAAATTCTTGTGCGAGCCCAACACCACTGAGCATGCTCCTTTCCTTATCCATCAATGTTCTGTTCATTCTCTTGGAAAATCATTTGTCCTGTGGGGTATATGGTGTGGTATGTTTTTGTGCTATTCCATACTTCTTACAAAACTGATCAAATTCCTTTCCACATAATTCACCCCCATTGCCAATCCTCAACACTTTAATCCTTTTCTCTGTCTAGTTTTCCACAAGAGATTTAAACTCCTTAAACCTCTCAAAAACCTCTGATTTCTTCCTCAGGAAATATATCCATGTCTTCCTGGAGAAAAAATCTATGAATGAGACATAATACATGGATCCATCAAGTGAATGAACTGTAACCAGACCAAGCAAATCACTATGCACCAGTTCTAGAATCCCATTTTCCCTTGTCACTCCAGATGGGAACCTCACCCAAATTTGTTTTCCATATACAAAATGTTCATAAAAGTAGAATTTTAAACCACATTCAGGAAAACCTTCAACCATACCTTTTCTTTGCATAGCTCTAAGTACTTTTTATCCAATGTGTCCCATCCTCTCATGCCATAACCTGGTCGGGTTGATCTCATCATGTCTTGTCGAGTTGTTTCGACATCGAGTCGGGTCGATTTGCAATCAAGTCGATTTTAGGAGCAACAATGTTGTTGCATCTAACTGAGTCGACATTCCCTAACAACTTGTACATGGTACCAATATGAACTCCTTTCATTAAGACCATCTCACCTCTGACCATCTTGCACGGATACTTATGAAACAGAGTATGCAAGCCTTCACCATTCATCTTGCTAACATATATCAGGTTTCTTTCCAAACCCAGAATGTGTAACCCACCCGGAAGGGTTCTTTTCCCCCCATCCCGCGATGTCAATCAGATTCTTCACCATCCGACAATTCTGTTTGTCGAGTTGTACCCCAAGAACACATCACCCCCATGATATCATTCATATTCACAGAACCATTCTTTATGTGGTGTCATATGATAGGATGCTCTTGAGTTGATCAACCAAACATATTGATCTGACTCTGTACTAGTCAACGCTAGATACACATCACCTCCCTTGTCCGAGGTCATCTTTATCTCAGTCGATTGCTTCTCGTCAGATCTAGCACCGACTTCTATTTCCTTTGACTTACATTCCTTTTTATAATTCCCATCTTTACCACATTTCTAGCATATTCACGTCGATTGAACCATGAATTTATATCTACCCTTCGAATCAAACCTTCTACCAGAGAATCTTCCTTTATCTCTGTCTACCGATTGACCTCTCACTACTAGAGCATCTTTGGTTGATCCTTCCATGTTCTTCCTTCTCATTTCTTTCGACATCAGATAAGAAATCATGTCCTCTAGCGCTAGTGTGGTTTTATTACTCCTAATAGCCACGACTAAGTTATCCTAGGAGTATGGAAAATAACATAATAGGCTGATACATGTATATTTTAACCTTGTACAATTATTTACTGCAAACAAATTTTCAGTAAAAGAACATAAAATATACAATGGAAAATACACACATTACACAAAGATTTATCCCCTGGAAACCCAAACCGGGAAAACCAACATATTCTATATTCATCCACATCATACATTGTTTACAATGAAATATACATATAGGATCCAACGACATCCAAAACCCTAATCCAATGACATGGATTAGTCAACAACCCTATTTCCTTAATTGAAAATATAAAACCATCGACAAAAAACCATGTGCCTAAAAACCACCCAAAAATGGACACAAAAATTGAGGAAAAAAGGTGAAATGTTTCCCAAGAATATAACACATACCCAACACTACACTTCTCCTCATCAGTGATCTTAATATCCACAGGCGATAACTGAATTAACACAATATTAAACACATTTAAATTCCCAGTCACCGAACTATCATCATTAATCCTCAGAAGATACTATTTTTTTCTTCTAAGAAACAACTTATTTACCATATATTTCGACTGGTATAAGCTTCCCAACTTTTCCCACAATTTCTTGGCCCAATCTTCACCCAAGACATTCAACATCATTGGATTTGCAAGACAAATCCAAATCATACTTCTTTCTCTTCTTTCGAGTTTCTCCTATTCTTTCATCGACATGCCTGTATGCTGGGTACTTGGACAGACCACTGTCCATTGTTCTCGATCTACAAGAAGATCTTCCATTTTAAGCTTCCAAAGTTCTGGCCATTGAATTTTTCTATCTCTATTATGGAACCAGTCACCATTCTTTACCATGATCTTTAACACAATTTATGACTTACGAATGTTACTGTACCTAGGGTTTAGTTCTCAGATTCAGGATTGGAAAATCAAGATCTGACATACTCGCCAAAGCATAACACTTCTCTCATCACTCACTTGTCAAGGAAAACCTAAACTATGATACCACATGTCAGGAAATGAAAGACACTTCCACACTAATCCTAGTAGAAGAGAAGAATAATTTAATCAAATAGTACACCAAGATTTTACCTTGGAACCCTTAATCGAGAAAAATGAGCATTCCTTTGAGCTTTCTACTCTCTTGTTGCCTTATTCAATCATAATAAAAGATTACATGTTTAACCTTGGTCCACACCTAAGACACAATTGAAATCATACCCTCTTTCGTGTGCAAGAAAAACCCTGTAGCCAATTCAGATTACATATGCATGACCAACAACCTACAATTGCACATGCATTAACATGCATAAGTGCATTCTACTATCACCCTTTATAGTGTTACAACACACCTCTTTATAGGATTTACAACAGGAAAAAACCTAAATATTGGTGCCCAAAAATGGTTACAGATCCATACACATCATTGGCTACAAATCCCGCAAATCCAAGGATTCTGTTATAGTCATCTCCAAGTCGGGTTAACAATCGACTACTAGTCGGTCGTCTCACGCCCACACTTTTAACTCTTGTTGGTTGACTTGTCGTCGATATCTTCGACTTCGAATTTTCTCGATTGAATCCCCTTGACCTTCGACTTGTTTTCGATCCACCTCGACCTTCGAATGTCAGTCGATATACCTCGACTGAGAGGAGGGATGAATACATAATAGAGCAATTTAATCCTTATTTAACCATAAAATGCAAGTGTTATATCAATGTAGCATTATCATCCAATAGTTGCAAAGTAAATAAACAATGAAAAACTGAGCAATCATACACATACATAGTAAACCAATGTTTTTACGTGGAAACCCAAAGCGAGAGAAAACCATGAAATCCTTTTTCTTATATGTATTTAAGAATTAAATTCATTGTAAGCACCAACTTCCTTTGTTTTCTAGTTGCAATTGGAAGGAGGCTCCAACCCTCTAGTTTCTCAGGCTACAACCTGAGGGAAGCTCCAACTCCCCAATTCTCTGTCTACAACCAGAAGGAGGATGCAACCCCCTCTATTCTCCAGCTACAACTGGAAGGTGGCTACAACCACATGTCCTTTCCCCATCCAATCGCCCTGACATATAAGTAGAATGATGGAACCACTGTCACACTATCACTGTGAGATATACTGCTGTAAACCTGTACCAATCAACCTGTAATCAAATTGTAACAACATGTACCAATAACCCGTACCAACATAGATCCAGATTTTATGAGAAGAACAAAATGAATACATATTATTAACAGGTTCTTAACACAAAATAAAATAGATACAATAAAATGGGTTTTCTATTTAATAACAAAATAAGCTGAAATTGTAAAATGCAGCGGAAACAAGCTTGCTGGAATGGTGGTGGCCTATCTCTGAGAAGAGATGTTATAGATGCGCTCATTCGCAAGAAGATGATTACAATTAGGCTCTGAAGGCCTTTTTACAATAAGCAGGAATGCCAAAAACCCTATACATCCAAAAACCTAACCCTAGGAGATGAAGCGCCAAAAGTCATGTGGACCCTGTTTGGGTAAGTTAGTACATCAACTTCCCGGGGTCATAACTTTTGCATACGATCTCCGTTTTAGGCGTATGATAGCCTGTTGGAAAGGTATTGTCGAGGAGATTCATTTTAGGCACAATATTGAAGGAAATTAAATATTTCAAACCTATTTTCCCAAAAAACATCGTTTAGGGCCTCAAAACGGCTCCGGAATTGAAAAATGCTAAAAACAGTAAATTACCAAAATTGTGAGAAAACTGTTTTGAGCCAGTTGGAAAAGGTGAGTGGCCATCGATATTCACATGGATCAATCCTCCTTCATTAGGAAGAAATGGTATCCTTTGCGTTGAGGTCCTCCATCAGATGAGGAAATTTCTGTTGAATTTGGCCCCGGGTGAGCCACTTGCCTTGGTGCAGGAGCTTCCTTGCTTTGATGACTTGATAAAGCTGGATATTTTATTGTCGAGTGTCCTTGATCTGTGTGTCCACAATATGATCAATGGATTTTTGTTGTATGAAGTTGGGGTTGAGCTCTGTTGGTGTCGGCTATTTTTCTACTTCTGAGGTGTCTAATAATGGTGGGAAATAAGGGAGAAGGAGATCCACGTTGAACACTGGGTGCAGGCCAAGGAAAGGAGGAATGTTGAGCTCAAAAGTATTATCCCCCATAGACTTGGTGATGGTGTATGAACCATAATGTAGGGCGAAGATTTTGATGGGGTATTGTAAGGTGTTCTTTCTGCAAGTGAAACCAAACTTTGTCGCCCACCTGAAACTTATGTGGCACTCTATGTTTATCATGGCGTTGTTTGTACTTGTCATTGGACTTCTATCGGATATCATGAACCTGTTGGGGGATGTGCTAGATCTTCTCAATGAACCAAGTGTCTTTGTCAGCTTCAGTTGGAGCAGGAGATGATTCGGTCGAGGTGACCGCAAGGGGAAGTGCAACATCTATGGGACCTAATGGTTGGAATCCCAACCCCACCTGAAAAGGGCTGTGGCCGGTTGAGCTATGCAGGGCTCGGTTGTGGATATGCTGGACATAGGGAAGGCTCTCATCCCATGTGCGAGGTTGATTTGAATTATACATGTGAAGGATATGCAAAATCGTTCGACATACGACCTCATTTTGGCCATCTGTCTGAGGGTGGAAGGCTATGGATTTGGTGAGCTTGGTGTCCAGCAGTGACCAGAGGCTCGAACATAATGTGCTGAGAAATCGACTGTCCCGATCTGAGACAATAGTTTGTGGGATTCAAAAATGTACCAAGACTCGTTCAAAGAAGAGCTTGGCAGTGGCCTCTGCTCTGATGCTCTTCTTGCAGGCAACGATAATCGCCATCTTAAAAAAGCGATCAACAACCACAAAAACACAGTCATTTCCCCGCTTGATGGATGGGAGGCCCGACATGTAGTCCATTGAGATGGAATTTCATGGCCTGTCAGGAGTAGTAAGAGGGGTGTACATGCCCTATTTCTTAGTGGTTGGTTTGGAAATAGTGCAGGCAGTGCGGGACCTGATATACTTGCTGACGTCCTGTCGAAGTTTTGGCCAATAGAAATGTTTTTGTAGCATCGCCACTGTCTTTCGACATTGAAGTGTCCCACCACTCGACTGTAGTGGGATTCCCAGATCAAATTCTCTCTCTCTCTCTCTTGATAGAACACAGATATGGACCAGACGACACAATAACAACCCATCCTGAAGATGGAAATTATCGACAACTACGTTTGCACCCAACATTTGGTAGCTGGTGGCGAAGTCCGGTTCTGTCTCATAGAGTTGGGGCCATCTAGAGGTCTCATGGCCAGAAGAGTCTAGCACCGTGGTGAGTGCCGCGACTGGCAGTCTATTGAGGCAATCAACGATGCGATTGGTGCTTCCTGTTTTATACTTGATGTTGAGGTGGAATTTCTGCAAGTATGTGGACCACTTTTGATGGCAATCATTCTGCAATTTTCCTTGTGTCTGCATGAACTGCAGTGGCTTATGATTACTGTGGATGACTGTCTCCTTCCCAATAATGTAATGTATCCACTGGAGGCAGGCTTTCACAATGGAGTACATTTCTTTGTCATAAGTATGGTACTTACAGACAACATCTGATAGTGTCTCACTATGATAGGCCACGGGGTGGCCGTGCTGAGTGAGAACGATGCCCACAACATAGTATGAAGCATCTGTCTCGATCTCAAAGGGCTGCTGCAGGTCTGGTAGTGAAAGTACCGGGGCTCAGCACAAGTGCTGCTTCAAATCATCGAACGCTTGTTGTTGGGACCACCCCCACACAAATTTCACCTTACCACCACCCCTGGTTATTTGGCTGAAGGCCCATGCAATATGAGAGAATCCCAACACGAACCTGAGGTAGAAATTGGAAAGGCCCAAGAAGCTTTGAAGCTCAGTGAGTGTGGTTGGAGCTGGCCAGTCATGGATGACTTGGATATTGGCTGGATCCACCTGTACGCCATCCTGATCAACGATGTAGCCCAAGTAATGGACCCTGTCCATGCCGAAGGAGCATTTTTCCAAGTTTACGTATAGCTTGTGCTGCCGCAGGGTGTGTAGAACCTGCTGAATATGCTGCAAGTGTTTAACCCAAGTCTTTCTGTAAATGAGAATGTAATCTAGATACACCACTACAAAAGTATTGGTGAATGGTCGCATAATATCGTCCATCATCATCATGAAAGTAGTTGGAGCATTTTTTAAACCAAATGGCATGACCAGCCATTCAAAAAGGCCTTCCTTTGACTTGAAGGCGGTCTTCCATACATTTTTCTGTTCTATCGGGACCTGGTGGTATCCAGACTTTAGATCAATCTTACTGAAGTATTTGGCCCCCGTGAGTTGATCAAGGAGTTCATGGATTCAAGGAATCAGGTATCGATTTCTGACTGTGATTTTATTCAGAGCCCGGTAATCAATCCAGAGTCGCCAGGTTCCATCTTTCTTCTGTACCAGCACAATTGGGCTCCCACAAGGTGATGAGCTGGGACAGATGTGCCCCTTATGGAGAATTTCTTGGATTTGTCGCTTGATCTCCTCATTCTCTAACAGAGAGTGGCGATAGACTGGCCCATTGGACAACAATGTGCCCGGGGTCAGATCGATGTGGTGCTTGACCTGGTAGTGCAGAGGTACCCCGATTGGTGAGGAGAATATATTCGAGTATTCTTCCACAACCTTATCTACTTGCTTCTGCTCTGTGGAGAGGTCGACTACAGAGACCCTGGATGTGGCTGTGATCTTTCGCTTATTCTGAGAGTGAATCATGAAGAAGACAAACTTCCCTGTCTGAGATATGACCTTCCTGCATTGCTTAGCAGAGATCAGGGAAATAACACTCGGTGGGACTGCCTCGGGCATCCTGTACAATTTCCTATTCAAAGTAATAATAACACTACGAGGCCTAGACTCATATACAACATGACATTTCCATAAATAAGGTTGGCCCAACAGAACATCACAAACTTTGAGAGGAGCAACATGACACAATACCTCTTCTTTGAAGGGATTGATGTCGTACGACAGTCGACACTGTTGGATGATGTGGAGATCGCTTCCTTGGCGGAGCCATCCAATGGTGTAGGGTTGTGGGTGCAGCGTTGTCGGCAGGGCCGACCACTTGATGACCTCTGGTGAGATGAGTTTCTTCTAGCTACCTCTATCAACGATGAAGTGCAGCGGGGTGCCTTTTACCCACATCTGTGAATGGAAGAGGCACTCTCCTTCTTCTGGCTCATCTGGTTCACCAGGCTGGAGCTTGGTGGTAGAAACAGTGGCACTGGGTTGCGCATCAATGATTCGTCTTCCCATTTCTGGTTTTGTCTCAGAGTAAGAATCTACATATGATTTGGAGGCTTTCACTTTGGCCACCAATGAATGATTTGAGCGACAATCAATAGTGTTATGCTAAGGGCTCTTATGGAAGTCACACAAATTCTCGATATCTTTCTTTGTCTTTCCGGTGTCCTTCTTTTCTTGCGAATTGGACTGGTTGTCGTGATACTGCCCATCTTTTCTCTGTCCTTTGTTCTGTGGGTTGGGGTCTCCCTTTCCTGGTTTTTTTTGTGAGGGGTTCCTAGGCCCAAATTGCCACGTCTTTTGTTTGAGCTTCTGCTCGATTTTGACGACATATTGGTAGGCCGCGCCCAAGGATGAGATGTCCAAAAATTCCATTTCAGTCTGGATGTATCTATGTAGAGAACCGCGATACTTGAGCACCAATTTTTGCTCCAAATCTTTGATACCAATCTTGGCGCGCAAGGTATGGAAGATATTTGTGAAATCTGGCACTGTTTGGTCTCTTTCTTGCCACAGTGTGGTCCATTTGGTATACAAGTCGTCATAACTTCCAAAAGGGTAGTGTTGTTCCTCAATAACATCCTTGAAGTATTCCCAGGTGGCCGTGACTATAAATAATGAGGGTTCCTCTGTTTACTTTTGCTCACAGAAAGTTTCCCACCAATCTTTAACACGTGGAATGACTTTGAGGAGCACAAAAGTTTTCTTTTCTCTATTAGAAAAGTTATGGACAAAAAAATACATTTCTAGTAGATTCAACCACTTGTCTAAAACATCTGCGTCTATCTGACATTCAAATATAGGAATATCAAAGTTTATTTTTACCTTGAAGGGGGCGACGCCTCCGCTCAAAGAAGATGCGTCGCCTGTTGGTAGTCGTCGAAGGATTTGCGCGAAACTATCCATCATCTCGTTCCTCTGTTGCGTGAGGGATTCCTCAATCAACAGTGTGAAAGGATATCCTATCCCATCATATTTGTTTTCTCCTTCCATGAGAGGTCGCTTGGGCGTGCGAGAGCTTTTGTCCTCGAGAGAAACAAGATCGAGACCCAACTCTTTGTACTTCGATATCGTAGGGGACATGCATTAAGATGACAAGGAGCAAACCGCTCTAATACCACTGATCCATATTTTATGAGAAGAACAAAATGAATACAGATTATTAACAGGTGCTTAACACCACTCTAATACCACTGATCCATATTTTATGAGAAGAACGAAATGAATACAGATTATTAACAGGTGCTTAACACCACTCTAATACAAGTGATATAGATTTTATGAGAAGAACGAAATGAATATATATTATTAATAGGTGCTTAACACAAAATAACAGGGATATAGTAAAACGGGTTTTCTATTCAATAACAAAATAAGCTGAAACTGTAAAATACAACAGAAACAAGCTTGCTGGAATGGTGGTGGCTTAACTCTGAGAAGAGATGTGACGATTGTGCTTATTCACAAGAAGATGATTACAATGAGGCTCTGAAGGAATTTTTACAATAAGAAGGAATTCCAAAAACCCTAGACATCCAAAAACCTAACCCTAGGAGATGAAGCGCCAAAAGTCATGCGGGCCCCGTTTGGGTAAGTTAGTACATCAACTTCCCGGGGTTGTAACTTTTGCATACGATCTCCGTTTTAGGCGTATGATATCCTGTTGGAAAGGTATCTTTGAGGATGTTCATTTTAGGTGCAATATTGCAAACTTGTTTTCCCAAAAACATCGTTTAGGACCTCAAAACGGCTCTGAAAGTGAAAACCACTAAAAATAGTAAATTACCAAAATTGCCAGAAAACTGTTTTGAGCCAGTTGGAAAAGGTGGGTGGCCACTGATATCCACCTGGATCAAACATGTACCATACATAAACCTGTACCTCAACCTATACCATAAACAAATGCATCAACCATGCACCAAACCGGTACAAATAACGTGTCACAATAACCTGTCCAAACAACCTGTAATCAACCTATACCATAAACGAGTACATCAACCATGCACCAATCTGTACCATCAATGAGTGCATCAACCATGCACCAAATATGTACCAATCATGCATCAAATACAAATAAAATATGACTTATCAATATGTATCAACACCATCAACTATACACCTCATGTATGTGCCAACTCATCAATTACTTGTCTCAGCTATTTGCCCAACATGTACCTCAACAAAAATCCCTCATCAATTTCATCATCAAAATCTGATTTGTAACTCTATAAAAGACCTAATGTATATGATCACATACTTGCAAACCTTCCTTAACTTTAACAACAAGAGACTATCATTTTCATCAAACTTTAGTTTAGTCTCACATGACTAGTTTTGGATTAGTCAACAACCCTAACTTGCAATAATCATAACTATGTACCTGTAATGAATAAATATTTGAAAATAATACATAATGTTCTTCATTGTCTTTTATGCAATTCCTCTAGGTTTCACTACTTGGAGCCTCTCAAAAAAGGAGTTATAGAAAAAATGGCATACCTTGTTTAATTCTGGATTATTCTAGAGAGTGAACCTGTAGAGCATGCACCACACAGAATATTTGTTGTGTGGATATAAAAATGGTACACAGAATACTACAGACTGTACTATAACCAATACATTTTGTCTTACTAAATTTGGATCTGTTATGAAGAAGTTATGACATTTTTACCCGAAACACCTGTTTTAGACTAGTTGCAGGACTAGCCACAAACCCTATTTTCCACAGAGTGTAACTCCAAAAATACAACGACCCACAAGCTGAAATTTTTATCACAACTACTTGGATATGTTTCCTCAACAACCTCCCAATTTCATGGTATGAATCATTCTAGGAAAAAAAGTTATTGCGAAAATGGTGAGATGACCTGTAAATAACATACCTTAGAAAGCATCATCAAAAGAAATTATCCTCCCTTGAATTTCGACCTTCTTTACTTCACCTTCCCTCTGAAATTCGGCTTAGATATCATTTGGTTACCTCAATAACTTGTATATATTTAATATTTTTAAGTGCGATTAAAATGAGAGAGCCTTGCCTCTTATTTATACTTTCATGTAGCTTCCTCAAGGGGTTACCTTTTAACCATCTTAACCCACTTTCCGTATTTTAGGGTTAACCCACTTCTAACCACTTGTCTACTTAGTAATTTCTCCATTAAACTTATTATTTAAATAATTTCTTTTGTATCCACTTTGACTTATAGTACACTCATCACTTCACTTTATTATTTAAATTACCTTCTAACCATCTTAACACACTTTCATTATTTTAGGGCTAACCCACTTCTAACCACTTGTCCACTTAGTAATTTCTCCATTAACTTTATTATTTAAATAATTTCTTTTGTATCCATTTGACTTATAGTACACTCATCACTTCACTTTATTATTTAAATAATTTCTTCTTTGCAACCACTTTGACTACTTTGACATTTTGGGGCTTCTAGATGACTCATGAGAGTTCTCCAACTTCACATGGCCATAACTCTCTAACTGTGAGGAGTTATGTGACGTTCCACATACCACTGGAAATGGAATGCCATGTACTATCCATATAGAATAGTCTTTCCTGCAAATATATCGAAACTCGTGCAATTATCCATAAAGCAAATTGGGTCCATTACACAAACCTTTGTGCTACCAGAATTTGCTACCGTAATTTCTTCAAGGGTTGACATCAATGAAAACCAACCCAATTAATCAACAATATCCCCCTTTGGCATTGATGACAAAAATCTGATGCAATACTGGATTTATATCACTCATGCTCCCCTTGTGACTATCACTCCCCCTAGAACCATGCCTCTGTGCTCTTTCTCCAAGCATTTACCTTTGCATCTAATAAATATCTCCCCCTTTGTCATCAATGGCAAAGGTATCTTTCCATCCGGGGTTGCTCCCCCTGACTCAACTCTTCTTGACACTGATCTCCCAACCTGAATTGTATTATTTATGGTGATTCCTCGTGTAAATCTAAGACATATAAGATAAACATTCTGTTAGCGTCGGAAGTCACTCCTGGATTGCTTGCAGGAGCAGAGCCCGACGCCCATCAGTTTTATGTCACGATTTGTTTATAAAAGGGTGATCGAATGGAGTTGAGGACTCAAGGGGATACCACTCTAACTCAGGGACTGGTTATCTGGTACGTAAAGAACAAAGGAGGTCTGGAATCCTAACTTCATCTAGTGAGTTGATTAAAAGGTGAACAGGTGGAGGACTTAATAAGAAGAGTGAAGGGGTCTGGAATGAACGTCAGGTTCGTAACAGACTGAGAGAGAAAGCATCAAAGGCAAGATCTTCTTACACCCAAATGCGGAAAACCAGAGAAAACAGTAATGCAACAACAAATCATTTATCATAACATAACTGTGCTAATTCATGCGAAGTATTCGATCATGAACTCTCTGGCATAAGACGAAACACAGATGGAAACGGAAAACTGGCATTCATAAGGCAAGAAGTCTCAAAGGTTCATGCATAACCAGAATAACAGTGCTTCATTAAAACTTTACAACTCGGGAGCTCTGCTCAACCATCGATCCCTACCCTAATGGAGAAAACACCTATACATACTCAGAACAACCACAACAACAGAATCGAGGCGTTGCATTAAAAGCCTTGCGTCTGCATGGCTTTCTGACAGTCAACACCTGCAGTGTCTGAAAGATCGTGCAACTTTCGGCAAACGTAACCCCCCCTCCTGACAGCTTCATGGGCGAATCGACGTGCCTTTAATCGTAGCCGGACCCTCCCACTATGACGGAGGTGATGTCTAACCACCACCAACCACCTCAATAACTGCTTTATTGGGATTGAGGATGACCCGGCCAACTCGACACTCTTGGGACGTGGGAGGCTTCTTGCGCTGCCACCTGGATGAGCTTGAACGGCCTGATGTATCTGCATGGTACCCTCCGAACCAGAAATATCGCTAACATTTGGCTCCATGGGGGATAGAGTCGTCCCTGTGATGCTCTAAGAACACTTTTGCAGTTTCAGTGCCTTGCTGTTGGGCTATGGAGTCAAGCTCAAAACCTCTTACTGAGAGATATATGCCRAAAGKAAAATAAAACAAACAAACAYGCCTGCTCAAAAGAGCTTATTTATGTATAGGCCCTAAACTACTAAACTGAATATATATGAGCTAGGTGAAAGCGAATTTCCACCATAGCCACCCATGCTGCTCGGTGATTCGTCCCTTCTCTTTACCGCAGATGCTCCATAAAATGCCGGGGAGGTATGACAGCCAGATGAAAATGAGGTTAACCATGATGTCCATACCCCCAAAAGTTGAGAAGGGGAATAAATTTATAGGCTCCAAAGCCTTTGGGAAGCACCCTTCCATATAGGCCCYCAYAGGGTCACAATATATAATGYCAGGGGAGTTTAGTTGGTCAGAAAACATCTCTTGTCCTCYGCGGTTGTTCACCTGTGGCACGATGTCTTCAGAGTGCACAAGTGGGTGGAGGAMAGATGYARGMTGACCAATGCCAGATGACACCTGTCCACAAACAGGCTCTGGAATGAAATATGTGCTCAGCTGCTCTTCTGGTTCTTCCTCATCTGCTCCGTGCACTTCCCCATCTTGTGAAAAGGGAACAGCCTCCCGATCCTTCGTTTCAATCCCACATGTAAATACATCATGGGAAATCTTGTGAAGGAAGAAAGAACAATCCTCCTCCATAATGGATTTTTCGTTTAATTCTGAGATAACAGGCTCATTGGAGGCAGATGCTAACGCGTCCAAGAAATATTCGATAATTTCTTCAAAAGGGGTGTTCGGAGCGTCTGCCATGAAAACCGGAAAATCGTCTTCGCTGCCTTCAGGGTGCACAAGGGGGCGGAGGACAGATGGAGGCCGATCGGTGCCAGATGATACCTGCTCACAAACAGGCTCTGTATAGGAGATGAGTTGTCCACTACTCCCCCCTTCTTTACACTGCTCTGTGCTTTTTGCAAGCCTAGTAGAGCTGATTTCCACCCATGGCCTTTCCTTAATCAATAAAGGAACATGCTCTATAATGTGGTCTTGGAAATCTTTCATATCGCAATACTCCCTTGTGAGTATTGGTGGATTAATCTTTATAGGACATTCCAGGAAATCTAAAATGTAGGACTCCATGTGTATGCCCATCGGATGGTGAGGAATATGACAAAACCCTGGCCGCTTCAGAAGACCAGGATGCTCCTTTGCAAAGAATTCTATGCTCACAAAAGAATGTCCCTCTTCATCCTCGATAAGCCACTCTGGATCTTCTGTAGCTGCAGCTTCTACCCCAGAAAGATGATATTCAAATAAAGGAGCAACATGCTCTAGGTCATAATGACCACTTTTGGGTTCTTGTTCCAGATCTGATCCATAATTGCTAAATTGTTGTTCAGATTCTGAAACAGACTGATAGTCTTCTTCCTCCTGCATATACAAATCTGCCTGTTTACGAGTCCACCTGCTAGCCCTGATGTTTTCTTCAACCTCTAAAGCATCCTCGA
>JZKD02S1762949.1:14343-27309 GCA_000966675.3 Picea glauca | reverse complement strand
TAAAGGAGAAGGTAAAAAATTGAAACCGATTCGATATGGTCCTTTCAATATTATCGACAAGATTGGTAACAATGCCTTTCGTTTAGATTTTCCTCCTTATATGCAAATGTATGCAGTTGTTAATGTTGAGAATTTGAAATTGTATGAGCCTCCGTTGATTTATGATCATGGAGAGCATGTTCAAATTCCTTCTATAGATGATTTTTCCCCAGAACATCTTACATAACTGCATGAAGACACAATCCTTGACAGGAGAATGCGAACTTCAAAATGAGGAAATGTGGAGTATCTTCAAGTTGGTCTTAAAGGTACCAATCCAAGCAAAGGCAAGTGGATTGAGGTTGGAAGGGTGAGGGAACTATACCCTCATCTTCACATAGACTGAAATAGTCTTTTGGAGGTCCAAAAGCTTCCCAATGGGGAGGTGTGATCAGGGGATCAAATTTTGCTAAAAAATTCAAAGTGCTCAGAATCGCTTCAAATCGAACAAGAGCATAGGCCTCGTCATTGCGAACCCAACGCAACTCGTTTGGGTTCAAACGAACGTCGGGAGCGAGAGATATCGCAATCTGTTCGAATAGTCAAACAGGTAAAAAAAGGGACGCTGACTAGGCAGTCTGTACAAGCTGACGTGGCAGGGGCCGTATGATGACATGGAAGAGGTCGTGCGTCCGTACGCTGATGTGGCATGTGATGATGTGGCAATTTTTGATTGGTAGCTGAGGGCGAATGATATTCTGACACGTGGCATCATTTTGACAAGTATTTGGGTGCCACGTGGCACCCCATTATTGGCAGTGGTTTGTTATTCAAAATTTTATGGAGTCCGTGGGGGTCGAACCCCGGACCTCCCCTATGGTTCCACGCTTTGGTAGAGTGTGGGCTACCACTATCCCACACAGTGTTCCTTGTTAACTGTATGTTTTACAATATATTTAAATTTGATTTATGTTGTGGTCGGCGCGGGGGTCCGGGCTGGGGCTTAGCCCCAGCCCTCGGTCGCACTTACACTACCATACGACCATACCCTCCATTGTTGCGCGCGCGAGGTTTTCAAATGATTAGCCCGTGGTTATATGTGTGACCGCATGCGACCACAACAGAGAGCACGAGAGTTTGATACGGTTGAGTTTTTGTGCTAGCCCGAGGTCATATGGTGACCGCATGTGCCCGAGAATTTGACGGTTAGGGGCTGGCGCGCCCATAACTGTCCTACAGTTCGCACCGTTTGCACGGTTGCGTTCGGTGCTGGGTTTCTATGCTTTAAATTGCGTGTGTGCTAGGTTGAATGTACAAGGGTGCAATTTGTAGATGCAAAGACAACAAGCTTGAAGGGGGGACTTCCAGGAAGCCTAACTTCTTCATTTTTTGGCCAAACGAGGTGCCGAAAAAGCCTAGCTAGGGGTTTTTGGACGCTCTGAAACCATTGGAGCAGTCTGTTGATCAATTTGAGCATTGTAAAGCACGTTTTTGAGCACTTTGAGCAAATAATACTAATGATCCATTGGAAGATGGACCAGGAGATGTAGCCCAAGAGAGGGGTGAACTCCTTTATCATTTTCTGTGTTAAGTGTTTATGTTCATTGATTATGCTGCTGTTTATATGCATCTTAAATGAGTAAATCCTATTAATAATGTGTTGCAAAGTTGATCCATTTGCTTTTAACACATAAAATTTTACTTGCAAATATTTTCAAGATTACAAGTCTTCTTCATTTTTAGATCACCAATCTATTATGATAATACAAGTGCCATCAATATCTCAAAGAACCCGATGATGCACTCCAAGACGAAGCACATTCCAATCAAGTATCACTTTCTACAGGAACATGTTACAAAGAAGAACATCATAGTAACATCATTTCCTTGAGAAACTCAAATTTTTATACAAATAATAAATGGCTAACGATTGACTCTTTATCTTCCAAAACCAACACAAATATTGGAGTTTGAATATTCAAAGTCAAATTGGAAAAATAAAAACATGGATGAAATTTTGTCATTTTCTATCGTGATTGGTAATTGAATTATTTGGATCCCTTAAACTCAATATTTTTTTATGAATTTTTTAGGGTATATATGAATATGTCGTCTACATATTGTAAAATTTTTAGACTCTAATACTAAGTATTGGTTACGTGCAAGTCAAAATATTGAACTCCTATTTTTGGAAATCTTTATGCATAATTTCTAAACTAGGCATGACTTGGGTGCAACACTTAAAATTAACAACTTTTATGAAATTTAATGAGAATATATAAGAATGCGTCCTATACAACATATCCAAATTTAAAACCTTAACTCCAACATATGCGAGTACAATCATCAAAATATTAGGCCTCTGTTAGCATAGAAATAAAATATTGAAATTGTTGGTGTGCTCATTCAACACATCTACATGGTATTAAAACTGGATAATTTTTTATTAAATTTGGTGACCACATGGAACAATGTTTCCTTGACATCCTATATATTTCATACCTTTATTCCAAGAAATGAGAATCCACAAATCAAATACTAATCCATTATCTGTGTATAAATAGAATTTTGAAATTTCCTTGTGGGTTGGTTCTAGACTTGGGCATGGGGTCTAAACTCCCTTTTTAATTCTGGAAATTGGTTGGAAGGTAGAATATGATCTCTTGTACAACATATCCAAAAATCAACATCTAATTCCAAGATATGAGTGCGCTCTTATGAAAATATTGGACCCATGTCATTGTTAAAAATCTAAAAAAATAGAAATAAAACACATCACTAAAAATAAATGTTTTTGGGTGTGCAGGATAGCCAAAATCCCATGGGTTCTCTTACATCACATTCAAATTATAAAATACCATACAAACATAACAAATCTATAACATAATTTTGTGTACCCCACTAATTTGTTTTGTGTACACCACTAAGGATCTCACAATAATGATCTCACAGTAATAATTGTTGATGGACAAAAGATCAAGGGAGCAAGACGATGTCATAAAGTCTCGATTCAAATACAAGAATTGGAAACTACAAGAAATATGTTATGCTCTACTACTTATTGAGATAGATATGATCTTGTATGTTGAATGGTTAACCCAATTAGACACTTATACCATCAACTTTGAAGAACAATGTATGAAATTTAACTAGCATGAAAAACATTATAAATTATATGACATTGAAAATTCCAATCATAAAGAAAGGTAAACTACAACTAATGAAAAAGAGGAAAGAAACACAAATGAACATACAGTAAAAGAAAGTTCATCACAAAGGAGCATGAAGATTTTATGTTCAATAAAAATGTCACAGACTTTAAAGTATGATGGACACATTAAAACCAATCTCACGAACATGCAAATCAGGACATTAAAATGATGCACATGGTGTTTTCTTATGGTTTGTACTTATTTATGGACTTCAAGGTATACCTACTTATAAAAATATACTTTTTGTAAATCTACATTCCACGATGGGAAAAAAAATGCACGCATATGGTCGACAAATAAAATTGAAAACAATGTATGTATATGGTCAACAATTACAAGTACATAGACATATGTCTGTATATTTTTAAGTTTTTAAGACAAGTCTATCATATTTTATATTGAAATTGTTTTAAGTTAAACAAAGTTCAATTGGATATTTTAGAGTAATCATATTTTATACTGTTTTAAGTTAAACAAAGTTCGATAGGATATTTTAGAGGAGCAACAACAATGCCAAGGTACCATTTTGGATAATCCAAGCTTTCAAATGGTGTTTGATGTTCTATTGCAAAAAGACATGCAAGCTCTAGACATTATTGTAAAAGGCAATTGTAATGATTATATTTGTTAGAAAAAAGAAACCTTACAAATAATTGGATGTTGAATAATATAATTAAAAAAAAGATGATGTTGAATAATATAATAAAATAAAAGGATTTACAAAATGTTTGTAATGATTGAAAACATAAATTCTGAAGCAAAATATATTAAATAATAAAAAAATGAACAAAATGTTTGTAAACATTGAAAAAATAAATTATGAATCAAAATGCATATAAACATGGAAAACAAAACATTTTTATTTTTTATTTATTTTTATGTAGAATGAATTTCAGGAAAAGCATTGTATACTTATTTTTTAAACGTCCAATGTGAGTGGACACTTCACCTATCATCAGGGACAACAAAAAGTTCATATATAGGAAATGAGTGCCAAGCTTTTGAATTTAAAATTTTGGGTAGGAAGGTAACCGTTGAATAATAATTAGGTAAAGAATTAAATAATAGAGTCAAATTAGTCGTTGAGATTAAATAAAGAATTAGATGACCAAGTCAACAAGGGTTTTGAGATTAATTAAAGGTGAAATATTGATTAAAGGTGAAAATAAATCAGGGGATTAAATTAGTCGTTAAGAAAGAAAAGTATTAAACAAAGATGAATTAATAATAATAATAATAATATTAAAAAGAAGTGATGACGTATTTGAGTTAATAAAACTAAGGAAGAAAATGTTATGTAGATTGTCAATGAAAAGATAATAGTGAAATGATAAAATGATAAAATAATAATGTCATATTAATAATGACAATAATTAAGTTAATGTAATAATGAATATGATGGTGATAACATAAATTACTAAATAATTAAAGATGAAGATATTGGTAAGATAATCCATTACTATAATATGATTAGAGGTGAAAATAAGCGAAAGGATTAGATTTAAGGAAGGGAAGGATTAAATAAAGGTGAATTAATAAAAATATTAAAAAGAGAGAATTAATGGTGTATTTGGATAAACATACTATGAAGGAAAATGTTGTGTAGATTATTAATGAAAAGATAATAGTGAAATGATAATGTGATATAGTATATCAATGACAATAATTAAGTTAATGCAATAATGAATAAGATGGTGATGGCGTAGATTACTAAATAATGAAAGATGATAATATTGGTAAGCTAATCCATTACTATAATATATTGAAGTAATTTAATAATGACAATGAAAAATGAAAATTGAGTAAATGATATAAAATGTAAAAGCTTAGAGCAACTAAGGAGAGAGAGGAGAGAAGGTTTTCACGTGACGAGACATAGGAAATCAAGAGGTTGGGAGGAAACAAGAGTTATGAATAATAAGGGGGGGAAATGAAACCCAATTAAGGTTGCCTATTGTTCAAAGTGGTGAATGGTGGGCTTCCAAGATTGACTAAGTTTGTACCCATCTTCGCAATTAAAATTATTAGGATGTTTTTCTATTTCAATAGCCTCCTGAATAAGCCAAGTGGAGTAGTGAGGGAGTGAAGCTAGAATTTTTGTTTGGTCAAAGCAAATGAGGTGCTTGGATTTGGAGGAGTGTTCGACGATAGTTGATTTAGAGATTCGGTTGTGGGTTGTATCAACTATATGTTCTTTGAGACGAGATTTGAAGTATCTACTAGTTTGACCTATGTAATATTTGCCACATGAGTAAAGTATTTAGTAAACTCTTAGGCCAAGCATCTAGTCAAATTTTTCTTTGGCAGTCCTAAAGAATTGTTTGAGGATTTTTCCACAGGAGCAAAGGATTTGGTAAACTCCTTAACCAAACATTGGGTAACTTTTTATCCAAAAACAATAGCATCCACATAACACCACCCTTAATTTTGAAAAACGATTTGGAGAAAACACATAAAATTCCATATGGCAATGTATGAAGACATGGAAAAATAAATATGATAAAGGATATATAATGTGATTATTTGACAAATTTGTATATCATAAGAAACAATAAGTAATTGCATGTTTAAATATGCTTGTTGCCTAAGGGTAGACTTACAAGTTTAAGGTTTTGTATTAATAACAAATTAATGGCATATGTTACTCTTGGAATAGAGAAGCATAGTGATAATGTTTACATTTTATATATAAATATCATTTTGTGCAATAGTTTTATATTATTTGTTATAAACATTATGTATATCAATTTATTAACTATATGTATGTACAAATATAGTCTAATTTATTTTTATCTTTTAGGTTTATCTTAAACATCTATATATATAAGTTTCTTTTCATTATTTTTATTTTATATCTATAGTAAAAGTATAGTAATTAATATACAATTAAAACATGAATTAATTTTGTTGGATACACCTACCACACTTAGAGGGGGGTGAATGAGTGTGGGGCTCTTTTTACCAAAACTTCCCTCTTACACAAAACTCCTTAGTTAACATTCAACATTTACTCATTACTCATTATAACTAGTTAGATGTAAACATATATCAACAATATATCATCAACAAATCATCTCCACAAGGAACACAAAGAACACAAGATGTATGTACAATTTCATTTATTTATTACGGACTACAATCCTTGGGGTTTATTAGAAACAACTGAATAGAGTACAACTCTACAAGAGTACCAGCTCTATATGCAAGACTCAACTTACATTCTCAACACCAGCTGAGATGAGGCAACAATCCTCCACATATATCAATTTGTCACAGGTACGTGACATGTCAGTAATGCAACCAACGTGTGTATGTGACCTGGCTCACTACAACCTGCGTATGTATGTGGCCAATATATACAGCAACCTGCGTATGCCTTTTGAGCTATTAGGGTTTATCCTTTTCATCACATACTCAGATCCTCTGCAACCTGCAAGCAAAATTTCTTCTGTCTTCCACTATCCAAACTAACCACCAGCCACTCACAACACATCCAAGCTCTCCAATAGCTTACTCATGCTCCACAACCAATCAATATGAATGCTAACTCAATCATGTATAAGAAACTAGTATACCATAACAATCATATCACAACTAAATCAAAAGAGTATTGCTCACTCCATCAACCAACATAAACCACATCACAATAGCCATACCAAGAATGCCCTAAGAATTCACAACACGACAAGCAATACTATCCATCAAGACAATAATGTAACCATACCAGTGTCTCAGTGACAGATCTGAGCCCATAGAATGCAGATCTGGAACCTGCTTTAGTCTTCAACAACTTGTCATCAACTCAAACATAAATCTCCATGATTTTATCCATTGTACGCGCCTTGTCCTCATACAACCCGCGTATGTATGCGCCCTGGCCCATTACAACCCGTGCACTCCTCATAAATTAGGGTTTTTGAAGCTCCGAGACTTTTGCCGTCAATATCTCCGATATTGCCGAAAATTTGATGCGTTCACGAGATCCTCCTCACACTCTCTTTCTCAAAATAGATCTTCAACATGCTCAAGAGATCCACACCAAAGATGCTCTACAAAAGATATTCTCACAAGAAGCTCTCCATAGATACTCAAAAGATGATTTTTGCAAGAGACCCTTGCTATTTTATTTATACTTTCATCCTCTAGGTTACTTAACCCACTTCTAGGTCACTTAACCCATTTCTAGGTCACTTAACCTATTTTCCTCATTTTAGGGTTAACCACTTTCCATAATTAGAAAGTTCTCCATTACTTTAACATTTAAATATTCCTGCTTGATTTTGTCACCTTAATTTATTATTTAAATAGTCTTTCTTGATTTTGTCACTTCTCTTTATTATTTAAATATTTTTTTTGACTTTGTCACTTTACTTTATCATTTAAATAATGATTTATTCTTTTCAAACACTTTGATTTCTTTGACCTTTTGGGGCTTCAAGCCTTCATGTGAGAGTCCTTCAACTTCGTAAGGCCATAACTCTCAAACCATGAGGAGTTATGTGACATTCCACATACCACCGGAAATGGCATGACAAACACTATCCATCTAGGATAGTTTCACCAACAACTTCATTTATCTACATCTCATTATTCCACAATCAAGCATGGGTTCTCCAACCATTCTTCTAGGATGACTCAACCGTAAAGCGTCTTCCCGTGAGGGCTTTCACCATAAGGGGACCACTTTGGAGTTCATCCATTTGTGCATCTTATCAACCATGATAAGAGAATAATGATTCATCTTTGTATCAAACCACAATGCATCATATACCAATGAAACCACATCGATCCATTCTTCATCATGTATCAATGACAACTCATCGATCCATCTTTATCTATGCATTCTCATCAAGGACAATACATATTACATTTGACATCAATCATCAATCAATCAATCCTTTGACATCGATCAATTACTTGACATGAATCAATGACATGAATCAATCAAACCATTAGCATCAATGACAACCTGATCCAACAAATTTTTATCTCAAAAACCAATTTATAATATTAAACTTTATTGTATTGAAAAACATTATTTTTATAAAAAAAAACAAAATTAAATTATGTTAAATGTTATTGTTTGAATTAAGCATTAGGACAAATTTTCAGCATCTCTATGACTTACATTACACTAAGGAAAGATATTAAATCAGACCAACTATGACCTACATTACACTGAAGAAAGATATAAAATCTATAAATAACACATAACATAACATTTGAAAGTTTAATTGTTTCTTATATTAGCTTAACTCCTATGAAATTTTCTACACACCCGATGTTGGCTAATACACAATGTGGACATCTAAATTTTCAATGTGATACAATGCGATTTACTATAATAAATTTGATAACATTGTCAATGCATTAAATAACAATGACGTTCTTATAAAACACATAGGATCTAAATGGTTAATCTGAAGTAGCACTTTGCATGTCTCTCGTGAAATGCACTGGTTTCAATAATGAATGGATAATCTGCTTAGTAAATCTATGCAGTTTAAATATCAAGCTATAATGTTGTCAATAAAATATCAAGTTATATATCAAGCTTGATATATCAATTAAATATATATCAAGCTATAATGTTGTCAATAAATATGCACATGGGAAGTAATCTGCATTAAATCCATCCATCCTTCACACACGTGGAAAGTCTTACACCATTTATTTTGAAAGTAAATATGTCGTTAAACGTGATAGGAGAGAAATTCAAATCATTTATTATTTTTTTTTAATACTCGAACTTTGATATCCAAGTATTTACTTCATGAGATTTTTCTTCAAATGAAATATAGATATCATCTAGAATGACCCTTTTATCTAATAAAACCATATCTCCCCATGTTATAAGTCCTAGTTAAACTTGGATTGATTTTTTTTTAATTTAAACCATGTCATCCAATGGTTAATTTGGAATGATCATTTTATTTAAACCATATCTAAAATCTCATATCTAAAATCTCTTTAACTTAGATTGGTTTTCTAATCTAAAACCATATCTCCTCTACACCTCTAAGTTTGATTTTGACTTATCCTTCACTCTAAAACTATATCTCTCCATGTTATACCTCTTCATTTAATTTGGTGTATACTTATACCTCTTTCTCTACACCTCTAAGTTTAATTTTGACCTACCCTTCACTCTAAAATTATATTTCCCCATGTTATACCTTTTAATTTAATTTAATTTGGTGTATACCTATACCTCTTCATTTAATTTGGTGTGTACCTATAGATTCAAAATATCTTCAAATTTCCATTGCCTTTTAATTTTTGTTGTTCAACACTAACCTTTGTAAAAAAGTTTATTCCCACATTCATCAAGCATATAGTAATCTTCATTTAATTTAGTGTGTACCTATACCTCTTCATTTAATTTGGTGTGTACCTATAAATACAAAATATCTTTGAATTTCCATTTCCTTTTAATTTTTGTTGCTCAACACCAACCTTTGTAAAAAGGTTTATTCCCACATTCATTGAAAATATAGTAATTGTTTTGCTTTACAAAAAAAAATCATAATGTTAAACTTTGGTGGCTTAAAAATGATCACTTTTCAATTTCAAAATAATATATGAATTATGTTTAATATTATTGGTTCATGTAGATAATTGGACTAATTTTTGTTATCTTTCTTGATATTGGTTCATGTAGATGATTTGACTAGATTCCATATTACTAAGCATCTAAATTATATTAAATGGAACTAAATCAACATGATGCAATGATGATTTAAGACACAACTTATAACAATTTATGGGCTCATTTATTTTGTGCAGTGCCTTCCATCAATTCCTTTCACGATCCATACAATCACAACAAAGCCCCTTAAATTAATTGTATTAACCACTAACATGTCACATTTGTTATCCTATAATATGACTCTTAAGAACTAATATTCATTCAATGCTAAACTTGCTTGGGATACTTTGCCAATGAGTCTTCGACCCACACCAAGATTTTGAATTTTTGTAATACAATACTCATATCCATAGCATGAATATTTTTGTCTCTTTCACGTCATTGCAACTGCACCCACTCTATAAGGAATGCAAAGATTGTTGGAGAAATACTAGTCCTTAATATGTAAAATGTAAAATCTTTGGTGATAGTTTTGTAAAAATATTCAAATTTCTAAGAATTTAGTATAGCTTCTATCAAATATTGGTGATTTTATAGGAAAAATAATTTTATTCTATGGAATTTGGGCGAATCCTTTTTAGAAAAAATGGAAATTAGCGAATCTTGTTTTGGGGAAAACCATGGAAAATTAGCCCATTTGCGAAATTTAGCCCCTAAAATCATCCATGTTCATAGTTGATAGTGAAGGAGTTAGAGAGTTAGATATTTAGAGGATTGAAGAGAAAGATCATTGTAATCATTTTGATGTTGGAATAAAGAGCTTGTTGTTGCACATCAAGAATTCTTTACTGTAGTCCATCTTAGTAGTATATGCCAAGAGGGATAGGGCCCCTCTCTCTAGTATACGCTTCCCAATAACTTCTTTTTGTTGTGTGATGTTACTTTAGTAGTTGCTCATTTTATTTCATGTTTATTCATTTATGCTCTTTCATTTATGCAAGAATGGTTTCCCTACATAGTTAGGCATTGGAGACTAAGTTTCTTTATTAATCTCAAAACCAATTGATGTTATTTCCTGTCAACCAAAGTGATGTGGTTAATAGTTGAGATATAATTCCATTGACCCCAGTTGAATTATGTAGCCTTTCATTCAACTTTCTTAGCTTAGAGTTAGTTTCCTACTCCTGCATATATTTTGTCGACGTCTCCCAAGTCTACATGCACCAGATTGATGAATTTAATGTAGTAGAGTTCGATCAATAAAACTTACTGACACTCATTTCAATTGTTTATGAGTTCTTTTGTGCTATGTTTGTTTGTTAAAAATAAAAACATGATTTCTACATGTGTTTGAATTATATCTCTATAAAAATATTGGACATCTACAACATGATTACATCATGCTTAACTAGGTGACACAAAATTCTTGGGATATATACTCCCCTATGTTACCAAATCTAAACTTATGTTTTCTATTTAATTCACAACTAATGATAAATTTTATTTCAACAAAAGTGATAATAATCTTGGAAGAAACAACTTCCATATGCTCTAATACCATGTTTTTATTTTGATAGTTAAGTCTCATTTGACTGTAGAGGAATGAAACTCCTTACAAAATATGCTTCTATTTTGTCAATCACAAAGGAATTGCACTTGATCTCATCCACAATTAATGCCAATTAAGACTTTTGTCAATAAAATTATCATGGGTAGTAATCCCAATGGGTTTTTCATTACATGTTGAGTTTTGAACCAAAGTCAACATCAATGCAAGTGGTCCAATTTGTTGTTATACCACAACATGACAAACATATACTATGATATAATAGTATATGGCATCCTAGAATTTGTATCTTGTTCACTTTCTCATCTTTATATAAAAATATAATATTGGCTTAAATGATTTGTTTTCATGTGTTTCATTTACCCTAATATATAATAAAGCATATGCACATGGGTAATTCCACACCATAAATCAAAACCAAGGTTTTAAAACTCAATCAACACAGACTTGGACTCGGTCGAGTTGACCGAGTTAACACTTGCATGTTCTAACTTGTCCATATAAATGGTACGAGGAACTAATTGGTACCAAACTAGAAAATTCATAAACTAGCTTGGTTGGTTCAGTACGAAACTGATTCGACTCGATCAAGTTCGTACCTACTCAACCAAGTCATACCCTACAGGTCTGCAGTGCATGATTTGAGGGTAAACTTAATTTATTTTAAATTACACCTAATACCTAATTTCACTCATGAGAAACCCTAAAATATCATTACAAAGAGACCCCCCCTTTATTTTCCTCACACCTCTCTCGTTGATCATTTGGAGTTTTTAGAGAAGCATTAAAGACTGAGATTTAAAGTGAGCTTGGAACTTGTTTGGCAATCATTGTGGGTATTTTATTGTGGATTTGGATTATAATTTAAGAGGCTACAACCCAAATCCAACCTCGAAAGAGGATTTGACCATATTCTTGTGCCCATTGATCTCATTCAAAGGTATGTTAAATCCACCCCTGTTTTTTTCTCATAAAATTGTAGATCTGAAATATATTTCTTTTGTCGAAGAAAAAGTTAAGATAGGATTTGTTGTTTGCATATTTGCAATTACACTTGTAGATTTGTTTGCACTAACTATGGCCCAAATAGTTAAATATGTTGCATGGATCCATGTTGATGTTGTTGATGTTGAGATGTATAATTTGCAAATATTGCAGAAAACACATAAAAGGTGGGGGCATTCATCAGTTGAAACAAAATTTGGCTACTATAAGAGGCTGAATTTCCTCATGTGAAGCACCTACAAAAGAGATTGGACATATTGAATTGGAATTACAAAATTAATTTGAAATTTTGAAGAAGACAAGGCTAAGAAAAAGAGATAGATGTTGAAATAGGGAGGAAGAGGAAACTTATCATGATGAGGGGATCCAGAGAAAATCCTAGTTTTGATTTTGAAATATATTCCTCTATCCCTTGTACCAATGTTAGGGACCCCTTTCATTATTGTTGATCCATTTTCATCTATTATCCCTGTATTCCAAGTTTAACTATGTATAGAACCCTCCCTTTGTTTCCATTTCATATTCCATTGTATCCCTTACAATTCTCATAGTTCCATAGTGTGTCGAGAAATATTTCATATGTTTACACACTTGGTCATTTTTATGACTTATAT
>JZKD02S1762949.1:0-10797 GCA_000966675.3 Picea glauca | reverse complement strand
GCTATCATACACTCAAACAAAAAATAGAAGTTATCCCCAACGATAATAATATTCAGGAAAAATGGGTTTGGATTAATACCCATGAATCATTTTCCCCTTGGACCCCTCTTAGACACTCTCTTCTATTGTGAAAAGCTTGCCCCCCATCTCTTTCCATATCCCCCAATAGTTGGCATCACATTATACTTATTAAATTTAGAGAATATATTTTGCATATTTCATTGCTTGGCCATAGCCACATTCGTATCTACATTATGCATTAATTTAATTGGGGATTATAGTGGGGATGTTACAGAAGGAGTCGATGATAATGATCCAAATACCATCAGAGCGGTCCCCGAGAAAGAGAGAAAGATATATAATGATGAATTGGTCACAAAATTTATCTAAAATACTCAAATTGAAAGGACAAAACTCAAAAAGGGACGTCAACATAGCAAAACAAAGCAAAGAGGAAAAAGTGGAACGAATGTTCAATCTTCTTCCATCCCCCTTCCACATAGGAGTTCCTCCTCTGCTCAAAAGAGTCAAGAGAACAACACGAGTGAAGGAGAGAATAATGAGATATTTGTTGGAGGAGATGGTGAAGATGACCCCCTTCATGTTAGTATTAACAATGCACACATAGTTCCACAACCCAAAATGAAAAGAAATACACGCAATAAAGGTTCTTAGAATTGTAAAGGTTCAAGAGATCTTGTTAAAATGGAAGTTGATAATGACAATATACCTGATTTGGTGGCACTACAAATCGTTGAAAGTCATCAAATAGAAGAAGAGTTGGCTCGAGAGGGACTAACTATTTTTCAAGAAAAACCCTTGACACTACACAATACTCAGTACAATAAGGAGAAAAAGAAAGTGCAAATTGAAAAATATCATGTCAAAAATAAAAGGGTTAGCAAAAAATGGAATTCAAAGGTAGATGTCTCTGACATTGGACCCTCTCGAATTCTTAAATTGCATTTAACCACTAGTGACACTCTAGATCATTCCATTTTCAAGAAAGAGCTTAAAAATATTAAATTGAAAAGAAGGATAAGTGAATGGGAGGATTCCCTCGGTTCTAATTCATTTTTGTTGAGCCACTATCCATAATGGCTCAATATCTCGTTCCACAAGACACACCATGTATGACTTCTAGGGTCAAGAAAGTTGCCAAATTGTTGAGTGGCATAAGGATGGATGTCGCAGAAAACATAAATAAACAGACCAATATCATTTTACAGTCATGGAAAGTCAGCAGTAGTTTGAGGAATTGTGCACAAAGAATTTCTTCTTTTATGGAATATCTACGAAAGAACTTAGAGAATGTTGATTTTTTCTACAAAAATGCTTTAAGTACATTTGTGGCACGAGTGACAAGTATCAATGATTTTACTAGGAAACAACAAGGCTTTCTTTCAGATAAAAAAATTAAGCATGTAAAGGCTTGTTGGTTAGTAAGAGTAATCTTGTGTGAAATTAATTGCAAATTGTAAAAGGGTTGATGAGAAAAGAAGTGATTTATTTTTTAAATCACTTGAAATAGTAAAAAAACTTGAGGGCTCACAATTGGTGAGGGAAGCTAAGTTATTAACCAAATAACAGTTAAAAACGGAATTAAATATACTTAAAACTTCATGGGCTAGTGAGTTTGATAATTTCACTAATGTAGCATTCCCACTCCAAGTTAGGCTATGCCACAACAAAATTCCAACTCCGATACCATTAAATTACTTAAATGATCTGCATATGAACGTAAATGCATTTCTAACAACATATAAACTTAAGTCTAATTAAAACAATAAATACCCATAACAACTAATAGATAAATAAGCACACGGTAATTAAAAAAACACATAATAGACACTTAAATTTTGTAAATAATTCACCAACTGCATGCAGACCTCAAACTTTCCTCCCATCCATAGACATTGTTTCTCATAAACTCTCTGCAGTAGGTCACCCTGAACTGGGGCTAGAAACTCAACCAGGGAAGGCTTTCTAAGCCATCCTAAGGTCCAACAATCAACATAAATCCTCAGACTACGATGCTAACCAAAAAACCAACCTACAACCTATCATTCCCCACAACATGTCCCACCCCAAGAAGTATTCCCCTTCTCTTCTCCACAGTCCTTCGACTACCTCACTTCCCTTCTGGGGCTTCAACAATAGGTTGGATAAGAAGTTTTAGATATATGTAGCTGCAACCTAGCACATAGGGAGTACAATTCCCATTAGTTATCTCACTCGGAGAGAATGCTCACGGGCCTAACAACCCACTTCTTCAATAGAACATGAGCCTGACAACCCACCTCTTCAACTCAATTACTCAGATTATTGGTTGAAAACAATTCCAAAGATTCCCAAGTACATGTATGACTGATGGATGCAAAGTTTACGTACAGAAAGAGTGGATGATGGAATAATGAGAGAATGACAGTAAGAATGATAGAAAATGTACTAAGCTCCACTTTTTATATGCATGTTCCCAACTTAACATTTGTCATGTTGGGAACTACCTAAGGCTCCACTAGTGGACCCCACTTTTAGAAACTTAGGATATAATTATATCCATAACTTAGACTTTAGGAATATTGATACAATATTCATTTGGGCTTAAGCCCCCTTTGGCTTAGCCCCCCTTTCCCTTTCTAGTGGAGGTATGTCCCCCCATACTCTCTTTGTCTAGTTTATCTGTAGCAATGATGTATTTTTATTAATATCCAAGTTTGATTACATATTACAATGGTAGGCTCACTATCCTTTTAGCATATGGCTCTCTAGACTAATAATCACACATCCACTTTGGCCTCAAAATACATATACAAAGGTACTTTGGCCCAAAATGTCTTGGCTCTCTAGCTTATATGTACATTACAATTGGGGTTCGTTCTAGGGGTATTACATTCTCCTCCCCCTTATTTATGCATTGTCCTCGGTGCATTATATACACATGTACAATCAAAATCTTCAAAAGTCTTCAAAAAGATGTGGGTACTCTTCCCACATTACATCTTTGTGCTCCCAGATTGCATCTTTAGGATCGTAATAGGTCCACTAGACCTTTAACATCCCTATTGGTCAATTTTGGAGTAGCTTGAATTTCCAATCCAATATGCACACTGGATGTACTCATAAGTCTCCTTCTTTCTCTACCTGGATCACATTCCAATCAATTATATGATTAGCATCAGACACATACTTTTTAAGAAACGACATATTTAATACATTATGAATGCACATGGATGCAAGTAGTGAAAACACGTATGTGATGGGACCAATCTTTTCCAAAATATCAAACGACCCACAATAACGTGCTGCCAGCTTTGAAAAATTTCCCAACTTCAGGGAACTTCTATTGGCCTTTACTTTTAAGAAAAAATGGTCACGCACTTTAAACTCTATGTGAGTTCTACCCTTTTCTGTATATCTTGGGAAGCCTTTAGATTCTGCTTAATCTTCATCATATGTTCTTCCATTTCTCTGAGAATTTTTTTCCCAAACATTGCTTTGGCTGTTGGGTTATCCCAACTTATTGGTGTGTTCCACTTTCTACCATATAATGCCTCAAATGGGGTCATGTTTAAATATGCATGATACCCATTATTATAAGCAAACTCAACAAAGTGTAGACAATCTTCCCATTTTGATGGTTTATACATCACATACATCCTTAGCATATCTTGAATCACATGATTGACCCTCTCTGTTCCTATCTGACTATGGATGATATGTTGTGCTAAATCTTAGATTTGTTCCAAATCCTTTGAATAATCCCGTCAAAAAGTTTGATGTGAACTTAGAATCTCTCTAAAAAAAAATTACCTTAGGCACACCACGATGCTTGGAAATTTCCCTCATATAGATATATATAATGTTGGTTGCCTTGTGAGTTAGCTTCATCGAAATAAAATGGGTAGCTTTAGTGAGCTTATCCACCACCACCATGATTGAATCATGTTGTTTTGTTGTTATAGGTAGCTTGGTGATGAAATCAATTGTCACCACTTCCCATTTCCACTCAGGAATGGGTAGTGGTTGTAGCAAACCAACTGGATGTATGTGCTCAACCTTGACCTTATGATAGTCCAGACATCTAGCAATGCAATCAACCACTTATTTCTTCATACTTGACCACAAATATTAGCTTTTGGTTGTTTCAATTGTTTTCTAGTAGCCTGGGTACCCATCATAAGGCACATTATGCATCTCTCTTATCACAATATTTTTCAGCTCCTAAAAATTAGGAACATATACTTTGCATTTGTACAAGAGGATTACATCCTCCCTTAGCTCATAATTTTCACTTTTCTACTACAAATTACCTTGTTGTAGTTTTTCTTTTGTCTCCATATAATGTTGATCTGATTTTGCAGCTTCCAAAATTTTATCTTTTAAATCATATTTATACATGCTAATGGTTGTAGCATGCATCTCATGCACCCTCCTACTGAGTGCATCATCCACCTTGTTCTCTTATCCTTTGATATGCTTTATATCAAAGTCATACTCACTTAGGAACTCCAACCATGTACTTTTTATCACATTCAAAGTTGGCTGTCCAAACAAATATTTTAGACCACTATGGTCTGTCCTCAGATAAAAAATATTTCCCATGAGGTAGTGCCTCCACATATTCAAGGCATGCACTATGGTTGCCAATTCTAGATCATGAGTGGCATAGTATGTCTCATGCTATTTTAAATTCCTTGATTCATAGAATACCACATGCCCATTCTGACTAAGGAGTCATCCAAGCCCTTCCTTGCATGCATCGGTGCACACAATGAAATCTTCATTTGGATTAGAAATCCTCAAAATTAGTGAACTTATGAACAATCTCTTCACGTGATGAAATTTTATTTCATAATCATAATTCCACTCAAATATCACACCCTTCTTTTGCAAAGATGTGATTGGGTGTGCAATATTTGAGAAAACTTCAATAAATATTCTATAGTAACCTGCAATTCCCATGAAAGATCGCACCTCTGAGAAATTATTTGGTACGGGCCATCCCTCAATGGATTTTATCTTTTCTAGATCTATTGTTATCCCTTCCTCTGATATGATATGGCCCAAATAATGTATCTCCCTCTGATAAAATGAACACTTGCTAAACTTTGCATGCAATTGATGCGCCCTCAATACTTGTAGCACCATCCTCAAGTCTTGGAAATGCTATTCTTAAAACTTGGAGTAGATAAGGATGTCATCCAAGAAGACAATGAAAAACTTGTCCAAGTAATCTCATAAAATACCATTCATTAAACACATGAAGATAGTCGGTGCATTTGACAACCCAAATGGCACCATTGTGAACTCATAATGACCATACCTCGTTCTGAAGGTTGTCTTGTTGATGTCCTCTTCCTTAATTCTCACTTGATGATATCCTAATAAAAGAGGTCATATATCCTTGGAAAATGATACTTGTTCTTCATGGTCACCTGATTTAGTTGTCGAAATTCAATCCAAATCCTCAAGGTTCCATCCTTCTTTTTCACAAATAATACTAGGGCACCCCAAGGTGACACACTTGTGTGTATATACCCCTTCTTCAAAAATTCTTCAAGTTGCATTTGCAATTAATTTATTTTTGGTGTACTCATCCTATAAGGAGTATTGGATATTGGGGATGCTCCGGGGATCAAATTAATAGAGAAGTCAATATCTCTTTTCGGTGGCAACCCCATTATTTATCTAAACGCATATTGAAACTCTTTTAGGACAACATAGTCTGCAATATTTGACACTTTATCCTTAGGTTTCTATTCCATATGCGTTGCAAATATATGAAAACCTTTTCTAAAGATTTTCTTCAATTGCAAGGTTGAAACTTCTCTGATAGTTACTACCCTTGGAATACCTTGAAATATTCTCAATTTCTCTTCCTCAACCAAGTAAGTAAATTCCTTGTTGTAACAATCTAGGACAACATGATGCTTTTCCAACCACTCCATACCAATTAAGCAATCATATGAACCTAATTGTATGATATTCAGATCCACCCTTGTGCACAGTCCATTCATGTCCATTGGACATTCCTTAACCATCTCATTAATTCTTCTTGTAGCTCATGTATCTAGTTTCACTAAACAATATTTCCCAATATTGCTTCTTGGTATATGCAAATTTTCCACCATCTTAGGATCTAGATAACTATGACTAGTTCATGAATCAATTAAAATAACAATGGGTTGGTTATTGATCTTACCTTCCACTTCAATCATATAAGACTGAAACTCATCTTGCTTTTTATTTAGGGTTGTGTAGATCCTTGACACAATTCTTTCCATGTTCTCCACTATATTGTCTTGTTGTACATTGTGAACAGTCCTCACTTTTTTACCTTTGTGAGGGAAATATTTGTGCATATGCCTTCACAGCCCCAACATTTAATAGGTTGTTGCTTTAGTTTTTGCTCCATTGTTTCTATCATTCTGGGCTCCTTAGAAGTTGGTTGTCCCTGAGCATTATTTCTAAAGAATGGTGGCTTGGTTCCCTTCTTCCTCTGCTCCATCTTTCTTTTCTTCTTGTCTTCCCAAGCCTTTTGGAAAGTTGGTCTCCCTATATGTTGATCATAAAGATACTTGGATCTCCTTATTGTTTCATCCAATGTATTTGGATCATCATATTGTATCTTGTCACTGAATACTGATGGCATCCCACTTTGGTACCTTTGAATTTTGATGTGCTCATCCTTGATGAAGTCAACATATCTCAACATCTCTAAGAATATCCTTTCGTATTCATCCATGGTTATACTCCCAAGGTTGAGTTCAAAGAACTCCTTCACTTTTCTATCATAATGTCATTTGGTTAAGAACTTATTTTCAAAATACCCTTTAAATTCCTTCCAAGTAACCTTCTTCTCATCAATGTGTTGCACTTATACAAATTGGTCCCACCACATTGATGTTTTTCCCTTGATTTTGTAGATGGAAATTCTTCCTTCTTCTTGTGAGGAATAATTATACAACTGAAAGTATTTACTCATTCCTAAGAGCCAAGTCTCTGCATCCTCATCTTTCTTGTGCTCTCAATCAAAGGTAGGATGTTTGATCTTATTCATTTATCCTTGTAGCTCATCTACCCCATACCTCCTCTTATATTTTCGGATAGGATTTAAACTTGGATTGTTGTGTGCTCTTCTAACCAAATGTCTTGGTGAGTGATGATGGTTTCTACCAACACCTTCATATTCTTCTCTTTTGGCATGATATCTATGACTCCTTGACTTGCTTAATTTGATCTCCTTATCCATTTTCTTCTTTATTATGTCCAAGATCTGTAGCAACTTGATGTTGAAGACATATTTCTACTCCTTGGATTTCATAGACCTCTCATTATCAGCTTTATAACTTTGTACATATCTTTGGAGACTCTTTATAGTTTCCACCAAATTCATACTTTCTTATTTGGTTTCTTCGTGCCCATTGGATTTTGTTCATGTATTCCCCATGCTGACACACAAACCCATGACTTCATCCTCATGGTTGTAAGTTCTTTGTGTGTCTTCCATGCCTCTGTTCTCATTGCTTATTTTGATATGTTATGTTTTCCTTTAACTATGCAAAATGTGCAGGAAATAGGATTTGTTAGACTGTAATTAATTTAACAAATCTATCAGTTTATGCACCATTCTGCAATTTAAATACACCAGAAATAGTATTTATATTTGATTGTGAATTATATATCTCAATTATCTGGACTCCTTTGTCCAATACCTTTCCAATGACTGTTTTATTTTACAATTCCAAGTCTTAAGAAAAAAGTTATGTCCATTTGTTCAATACCCATTTACTTCTCTTGTACACCTTTCAACCAAGTGCACTTTCTAGCTATGCTAATGCATCTTTGCACCCGCTCCTTCGGAATTTTGTCAGGAATTCAACATGGTTCCTTCATGATCATATCTTGGAATTTCTGACCAAGTTTCATCTTCATCTGAGCTCTAGGCTGCTATATATAGCCTACTAAATTTTTAGGCCAATTTATCTTATCAGTCTTGAATGATACAGGTGCCTTCTAAGCCCTCCTATGCATTTTCAGGTGCCCTGAATCTTAATATAACACCATGGTTGTATTCTATGGAACAAGAGACTTCCACATACTTCTCATGTGCCCCAATCCAATTTTGGAGCAGGAATTTATGGCCCTCAGAGTGAACTGGTATCCAAAAGTTACCCTTTATTGTTTGGCATGTAACTCCCTAATACATGCTCCGTTTGACCAATAGTTTATATCATTAGAAAGCACTCTCCAAGCTCAATTTTTTTTTCCAAAAAATGTTTTTTAGGCCTTTGAAAATGGCCTGCAAGTTAATGACCCCGAAAATACCTGATTTTCTGATAAAAAATCACTATTTTATATAAATGTAAGTTGTCTTATGTTGACTGGGATGTTGACGTGGTGCCCTGAATATACCTAGCACCTTGAGGTCACACCCCATTATCTTCCTTGTACACTTGGCCTTTCCTCATCAACCTCTATCTTCTTCTATCCTCTTTCTATTCCTTCTTACCTCTTATGGTGCACATATTATTTTAATTTTTGGGCCCCCTCGTTTATGTTTCCATGTGGCACCCATTCATTAGTTGTGGGGATGGGCAGGTCTTATCCCACACCAATTATTTGGTGCATGAAACTTGCACATATATTTTATTCAATGGTTCAATATCAGAGGGTGTCATCAATGATCAATGATCATCATCGCATCGAACCCCCCCGTGCCTTACCAACCATTAATAGAGGGGGGTCCGCAAAGGAAACTTATCTTTTGTAAATAAGTCACCAACTGCGTGCATACCTCAGAATTTCCTCCCAGCCAAAGACTTTGTTTCTCATAAACTCTCAGCAGTAGGTAACCCTCGATCTGGGGTTAGAAACTCCACCAGGGAAGGCTTCCTAAGCCAGAATAAGGTCCAAAAATCAACAGAAAACCTCAAACTGCGGTTCCAACCTAGAAAATAGCCTATAGAATCTCATTCCCCATAGCCTGTCCCACCCCAAGAAGTGTGCCCCTTCTCTGCTCAACAGTCCTTCATCTGCCTCACTTCCCTTTCGGGGCTTCAACAACAGGCCGGACAGGAAGTCTCAGAGCTATGTAGTTGCAGCCTGACACACAAGGAATATAATTCCCAACAGTTCTCTCACCTGGAGAGAATGCTCACGGGCCTGACAACCTTCTTCTGCAATATCACACAGGTCTGACAATCTTCTTCTTCAATAGCACAAGGGCCTGACAACCCGCCTATTCAACTCAATTACTCAAATTACTAGTTGAAAACAACTCCAAAGCTTCCGAAGTACATGTATGGCTAATGGATGCAGAGTGTACATATGGCAAGATTGGATGATGGAATAATAAGAGAATGATGGTAAGAATGATAGAAAGTGTATTAATATTCCACTTTTTATATGCATGTTCCCAACTTGATACTTGCCATGTTGGGAACTATCTTGGGCTCCACTTATGGTACGTTACCCCACTTTTAGAAACTTAATATAATTATATCCATAACTTATAATTTAGGAATATTAATATAATATTCCTTTGAGCTTAATCCCCCTTTGGCTTAGCCCCTCTTCTTAGACTCTTAGCCCCCTTTTCCCTTTCTAGTGGAGTTCTAGGCCCCCATACTTTTTTTGTGTGGTTGGTCGACAGTATTGATGTATTTTTATTAATATATGAGTGTGATTACACATTAAAATGGTAGGCTCACTAGCCTTTAGCATATGGCTCTCTTTCCTAATAACCACACAAGCACTTTGGCCTCAAAATACATATACAAAGGAACTCTGGCCCAAAATGTCCTCACTCACTAGCCTATATGTACATTGCAATTGGAGTTTGGCCTAGGGGAATTACAACTAACTTTCTGAAGGACAATATTAAATGATGGTTAGTTAATTTTGTGAATAATAATGAAGACCATTTTTCATCAATCCAAGAATTTCACTTTGAGTTCAAAGCAATGGAGGATGAGATATTCTAGCTCCATGTGAAGCAAGAGATAACAATCCCACCATTGAGAGAATACATTGAAGAGTGGTTGAAAAGTTCATTGAAATAGATAAATGACCTAGGAAGCAATTGAAATGAAAGGAATCAAGTCCCAGATTATATATTTGTGAAGGCTCGTCAAAAATAAGAGGATATCCATCCATCATTCCACTTTTGTGAGTATATTCTTCTTTGAATCACTTCCCTTGTTTTTCCCAATAATTGATCATTTAGCTCTATTATTTTAATGTTTACTGATAAAACCGATCCATGTTTGTTTTTCTTTTCATCTTCCATATCTACTATTAATATTTGGTCCACGGGAGCCCCATCCTAGTCCATTTGGACGAATGCATTATGTTTATCATTTAAGTATTGGGAGTATTATGGTCTTCTTTAGACAAACATTTTATTCAAACTTGAACAATATATCTGTAATATTGTTTTAAAGACTCTCACATAGAGCTAATCCATGAGTTCATAAATTTTGTGATTTATGACTTTTATATAAGCATGAGATTTCGAGTATGTTTATCCTATGCATCTTATGATATTAAATGAATGAAATCATTTAAAGCCCTCTGTTTTTGAACCACTAATCTATTTTATGTCTTATAAGTCTTGCTTCAAATCTTTTTCCTCATTGCTAAAATGAATGGATTTGATGGAATGGATGTGATTACTCTGTATATTACAGTCATGGTTTTTCTTTTTCCATTGTAACTTATTTTCTATTCTTTCAATTATTTTACCACCTAGTCCACTGATATGTGTATATGATACAAATGGTTAATTTTATT
>JZKD02S1762938.1:41774-59250 GCA_000966675.3 Picea glauca | reverse complement strand
AAAGAAGTCTTATGAATGTCCTCTTCTTTAATCCTAACCTGGTGGTATCTTGACCGTAAGTATATTTTTGAAAATATTTTGTCTCCCCCGACTTGGTCAAACAAGTCATCAATGTGGGGTAAAAGTTACTTATTCTTAATCGTCATCTTATTAATTTGTGCGTAATCAATGCACAACCTAAAAGTTCCACCCTTCTTTTTAACAAACAAGATTGGAGCTCCCCATGGTGACACGCTAGGTCTGATGTATTATTTATCCATCAGCTCCTAAAGCTACATTTTAATTTCAGACAACTCAGGAGTACTCATCCTGTAAGGTGATTTAGACATCACTGCATATCCAAGTACTAAATATATGGTAAAATCTATGTCCCTTCTATGAGGTAATCCTGGAATATTTTCTTCCGGAAACACATCCTGAGATTCTTGCAGTATAGGATCATCGGTTAACAAATTTTTAACCACCTAATTCTTACTTTCATATATGTGTACGGCATATATCTCACATCCTTTCCTTGCATTTATTTTCAACTACAAAGCTGAAATCTGTCTTACTAACACACCTCGAGGTATTCCTTTAATTGTTCTGCTTTTACCACATTCATCTAACGAAATAAAAAATTTGTTGTCACAATTCACAATAGTTGAGTGTTTTTCTAACCAATCCATGCCTATGAGTAAATCATAGGATCCCAATGGTAATATGTTTAAATCCACCTTAGTCTCCATTCCATCCATGATTACTATACATTCCTTTACCCACTCGACAACCTTTCTATTCGTTCCTGTAGCTAATTGAACTAGCCAATATTTCTTATGCTTAATTTTATCCAGTTTACTGTATTCTACTAAGGTAGATGAAATATAACTTAAACTTGCACCAGGATCTATTAAAATAGAAATAGGTTTCTGGTTAATCATACCTTTTATTTCCACCATGGAGGATTGATGATCAACCTATCGATTTTCCAAGCCAGCATTAATCTCATGCGTACATCTAGCCATGTCGTTTACTATTGTTTCTTCTTGGATGTTGTGCACTGTTATATTTCTATTTCTATTTAAAGGACAATCTCTATACAAATGAGTTTATTTTCAAGCCCAACATTGCAATGGTGGCCGAGTTGTTTTTCTTACCAAATCTACTTGTTTGCTACTATTTTGAACTGATACACTTTGTTCTCCATTGAATATGTTTCTCCTAATTGGTGCACTATGTGATGGTGATGTGGATACTTAAATTGTTTCTTCTTGGGATCAAACTTGTCCTTGTTCCTATTCTGCCATGATTTTGTATTTTCAGGCCTCTGTTTAAATTGAGTGTAACATAATTTGGCATGTATTATTACTTCATACATTGTATTAGGATTAATAAACTCTATTCTATCCTTGTATGCTTGAGGCAAACAAATCATAAACCATTGAATCTTTTCCTTTTCCTCTCTAAGGTAAGGTACATATCTCATTAAATTTACAAACTTAGTGACAAAATCCTCAATTGTCAATTGTCCTAGTTTAAGATCATGAAATTCCTTGGATTTTTTGTCATAGTATCTTTCTATTAAATACTTTTGTTTAAAATATTTTTTGAATATTTTCCAATTTCGTTCACTGCTTCTAATTTTATTGATTGATTTAGTTCCCTGCCATCATATGACAGCTTTATTGTTCAGTTGGTACACTGACAATCTAGCCCTCAAATTGCTTGCATAGTTATAGATTTGAAAATATTTTCCCATATTCAGAAGCCATGATTTTTCTCCCTCCTCATACTCACCATCAAAATTGGGTGGTCTGATCTTTTTAAACTCACCAAACAGTTCATTATCACGCACTTCCTTTTCTTAGTTTTGGGTATAGTTTTCTGTAAAGTATTGCTTTCATAATTTTCCTCACTACTTCCTTCAGTCATCAGTTTGGTTTTGTCATTTATTATTGGATGGTCTTTATCCTTGTATGATTCTTCCTTGGAAAGTTCCTTTTTAGCATTGCTAGAAGTATGACATAGATTCATGTTTTGTTTTATGTCTGTCATGTTTTTTAGTAGTATTTCATTCAATTCTTCATGTTCCTTACTAGATTTGAGTATTTTTTCATTATCTGCCTTCATGCTCTGTAATTATTCCCTTATACTATGCATTGTTTCCAACAATTCTAAGGGATTATCCCGAGGTTGTTCATTATTTATCTCCACATACATCTGTGGACCACTTGGTGTTAATTTTCTGAGATCTTCAGCCATGAAACTTTTTTTTCTTGATAATGATATGTGCAAAACATGATTGATGTCAATTATTTTTGTTTGAAACAAGAATTATGATTGTATGTTTATATGTAATATAAGAAACTAAACTATTGTTCATTTTGAGCCCATAAGGCCTTAGTGTTTGAATTGTGCTCTGATACCATTCTATAATGACACCAATTTTCCAATAAAAAATGACACCAATTTTCCAATAAAAAATAAATAAATATTATCGATAATGTTATTCGCAATGTTATCATTTTTCAATGTCTCTTTGCCTCGATAAATCGAGAGTATATTCATGTACTATCTAATTCATTAATTCTATCTAAAATTTGTCATGGTGATCCATGGCAGGGTAAAATACTCTTACTTTCAAGCTCAAGAATGATTTTGAAGGTTGGTTTGATCTTTAGCGTTAACCGAACCTCTTGTCAAAATAGGTATTATTCCTCTTCTCCTTATCTGTTATGTTTTTGACTTAACAAAAGGGTTCTTTGCATTCTAACTTATAACCATTTATGGTGTTTGTAGGGGAAAATCTCTCCCACAAGAACTTGATAATAATTATGCATCAAAATGAGGTGCTCACTTCTTATTAACTTTTATATATATCTCTTTTAATAGAATGTTTCAATTCTTAATCTTAGATTATCATAGTGCAACCATACCCACTATTAGATACAAAATTAGGTTATTATTTCCCACACATTTGTAATCAATCTTTTTTATAAGGAACAATATCATTCAAATGTATAATACTTGATATAATTTCCATAGAGGAATACTCTATGAGCGTGTTATATAAACAAATCTATACTCATTTGGTGCTCCACTTAGGGATGCACCAAAATGTATACACCACAATTGTAATCCATGTACAAGTCATTGTTATTAATTACTTTAACTCCATCGTGTACTACCTATACCTTGAACTGGAGAGAACTCGACCTTTTAGTTGAGTGGCAGATTGGGTTATACAACTTGGAAAAGGTAAAACAAGCCACGTCATTTTCCAATCTTGGGATGAGAAAATCTATCTACGAGTACTGTGGACATTTAATATTAGTCTATTGTCAAGATTTATGGAGGTTCCTTGATTTTCAAAACTCAATGAGGGAGAGTTGTGATGTTTTTCCTCTACTCTGGTTATGCCCTACGAGGGTTTCGACATTACCAACAATAGTGTTATTATTGTAATGTTTAGGTAGTGTTTTCGTCCAAAGCTCATGACCCCTTTCTGGAATGTTTAACATAGTATAACATATTTGTATATAAAAAAAATTGATTCCATGATTAACAAATCAATTTGTTCCATACACATGTTAGAAATGAATTTGGTATGTACCAAGCATGGTTATGGTATCCATTGACATTCTTCATGAAGGTAAAAAAATATGGTTATAACTTAACTCTCGCTCTGGATTTGACTATTAGCCATGAAATAATTACATAGTTGGTCTCTGATTGTATCTAAATCTATTAAAAATTCTTGTTTAGTGACAACGTTTCTCCCAACCCTTGGCTTATGTAGGTCGGCTCTGAGTAAGGAAGCCATGATTTAAGTGTTGGACATATAGGTGGTATATTTGAGCTCTTAAGGTAACGTCAATTCCATTGCTCTTGCTTCCCAAATATTTTTATGTTGTCTATTTGAGGTTTTATTAACACCAAAATCTCTCATGTGTAGGGATTTATTTGCATTCCTGTGAGCACATACCAAGATGGAAACTATAGTAATAGGTACTTTGATCCAGATTATTTTTGGCATGAAATGAGAGCGGAGATATAATAAAGAAATGTACAAAGATATCTCAGATATCCAATATTATAACAAAAATGTATCATAGATGCAACCATAAACACAGATATACAGTAATACACAATTTTATATTAATGAGCGAAAATGTACAAAGACTGTAAAATACAGAATGCAGAAAGACTCGCTAGAATGGTGGCAGCTTATCTCTGAGAAGATATGTTATGGCTACTCGCATACGTGAGAAGATGATTTTACAATGAGGATCCAAAGGCATTTTTATCATAAATAAAATCCAAAATCCTAACCCCGGAAGATGAAAAGCCAACAATTTTGTGGACCCCGTTTTGGGTAGTTTGGTGTATCAACTTCCCGGGGGCGTAACTTTTTCATACGATCTTTGTTTGGGGCGCATGATAGCTCATTGGAAAAGAATCATCGAGGAGATTCATTTTGGGGGATCAATGAAATCCTTTGTCTATAATTGAGAAGCTTGATCCAAAAAAACCTTCATTTAGGCCCTCAAAATGGCCTCGAAAGTTAAAAACTACTAAAAATAGTAAATTGCCAAAATTATCAGAAAACTATTTTGAGCGAGTTGGAAAAGGTGGGTGGCCACCAATATCCACCTGGATCAATTCCCCCTATTTAGTAAGCAATGGTGTCCATTCCTTTGAGTTCCCATGGGAGAGGGAAAAAAGTTTGTTGAATCTGCATCTTGATGAGCTTCTTGCCTTGTTGGAGAAGTTGTGTTGCTTAGCTTTTTTAAGGTTTTCATGAACCTGTGGTTGGAAGAGTTGGACCCTTTTAACCAGTCTCGCTACATTATATGTCTATGTGTAGAAAGAATTTTTGCACATTGTTGCAGTCTTTTCGACATGCTTCTATTGGATAGAAGGTGCTTGGGGCAAGGTTGTAGTGGTTGTAGTATCCTTATGTTCACCTTTTGAACAGATTGTGAAGAAGCTAAAGTTTGTAGTATGAGGTACTACTTTGCGGCACTGTTTAGGTGGAATAGTAGTTGGAACCACCTCTGGTATCATGTAGATATGACCCCCCAGAGTAACAATGACACTACGAGATCGAGACTCATATATAACATGACGCTTCCACATATATGGCTGGCCCAAGAGAACATCACAGACATCTAGTGGGGAAAAATCACATAATACCTCATCCTTCAAGGGTTGGATGTCATATGAAAATCGACACTGTTGGCTGACATGGAGATCCCATCCCTGGCGAAGCCACCCGATGTTGTATGGTTGTGGGTGTGGTGTTGTCGACAAACCCAAATATTTGATGACCTTTGTTGAGATGAGGTTCTTCTGGCTTCCGCTATCAACAATAAAATGCAGTGGGGTCCCCTTCACCCACATTTGTGAATGAAAAAGGCACTACCCCTCTTCAGAATCTATTGGTTCTTCTAGTTGAATTGATGTGGTCGCAACAATAGCAGTGGGGTCTACATTGATGATCTTTCTTCTGTCATTATTTTTTGAATCAAATTATGAATCAGGGTTCAGCTCCTTGTCTTTGATTTTGGCCACCAATGAATATTTTGAGAGACATTCATCGATGTTGTGCCAGGGCATTTTATGAAAATCGCACCATTTTCCAGTGTCCTTCTTCATCTTCCCGTGACCCTTGTTTTCCTATGGCTTGGACTGGTTTTCAGGAGACTATTTTTTAGGGTCATTTTTATCATACTTTGGTTGTTGCGGATTTGCAGACCAGAATTTCCATTTGTTATGGTGATTTCTGGTCGATTTTAATAGCATATCGATAAGTAGCACCGAGTGATGAGATGTCTAGAAAATCCATTTCAGTTTGGATGTATATGTGTAGAGCCCCATGGTATTTTAGAACCAAATATCGTTCAAAGTCTTTGATACCCAACTTGGTGCAGAAGGTATGGAAGGTATTGGTGAACTCTGGAACTGCTTGGCCCCTCTCTTGCCGCAATGTGGTCCATCTCATATACTGATCCTCATAGTTTCCAACAGGGTAATACTATTCCTTTACCGCGTCCACAAAAAAATCCTAAGTGGGATTGACCCCATATATTCCAGACTCTTGTGTGGAAATTTACTCCCATTAAGTTTCCCACCAATGTTTGACATGGGGGAGAGATTTAAGGAGTGTGAAGGTGATCTTTTCCCTGTTGTAAAATTGGTGAACAAAGAAATAACCTTCTAGCAGATTTAACCATTTTTCTAAGGCATCCGCATCTATCTGACCTTCAAATACGGGAATATCAAAATTAACATGTACCTTGAAAGGAGAGGTGCTTCCAAAGTGGTTGCTTGATGAATATGTGCATGTTTCTATCAGTAGGCATTGAAGGATGTGGGAAAAATTCTCCATCATTATGTCCCTCTGTCGCGTGAGAGCTTGCTTAAGCAACAGATTGATAGAATTGTTTGCTCTGTCGTTTTTATTTTCTTCAGCCATGGAGGGTTTCTTGGGTGTGCGAGAGAGATTGTCTTCAAGAGAGACAATATTGAGACCCAAATTGCTATACTCAGACCTCATCAGGGACATGCACTGAAAAAAACGATCAAGAGAAGCCTTCTCTGATACCACTAATCTGGATTATTTTCGGCACGAAATGAGAGCGGAGATATAATAAAGAAATGTAAAAAGATATCTCGGATATCCAATATTATAACATAAATGTATCAGATATGCAACCATAAACACAGATATATAGTAATACACAATTTTCTATTAATGAGCGAAAATGTACAAAGACTGTAAAATACAGAGTGTAGAAAGACTCGCTAGAATGGTGTTAGCTTATCTCTGAGAAGAGATGTGATGGATACTCGCATCTGTGAGAATATTATTTTACAATGAGGATCCAAAGGCCTTTTTATCATAAAGAAAATACAAAACCCTAACCCCAGAAGGTGAAAATCCAACAGGTTTGTGGACCCTGTTTTGGGTAGTTTGGTGTATCAACTACTCAGGGCCGTAACTTTGGCATACGATCTTTGTTTGGGGTGCACGATAGATCGTTGGAAAGGTATCATTGAGGAGATTCATTTTGGGGGCTCAATTAAATCCTTTGACTATCATTGAGAAGCTCTATCCAAAAAACCTTCATTTAGGCCCTCAAAATGGCCCTGGAAGTTAAAAACTGCTAAAAAAAGTAAATTGCCAAAATTGCCAGAAAACTATTTTGAGTGAGTTGGAAAAGGTGGGTGGCCACCGATATACACCTGGATCATACTCATTTTACTAATATTGAATGTTAATAAAATGGTAGCGGACTCATTCTTGGAGTCACATTCTCTACGGGTTGATTCACAGAGGTGTCTCCCAAACAATGATTTACCTACACAGTGTCAAGAGGACTTGTACGAGTATCTTACCTATTGTTTTTACATTATTGGTTTGGTTGGTAATGTCGTTCATAGTTGCGGATTAAGGAGGTATACTCCCAAATAATGACTACATTGGTGTTTGAATATTAACTTAACAAAGTCATATAGAGTCTCTTGACTTTCTGTGTCAGGGTGAGGGTTTCGTTGACACTATACTTTATCTCAAACTATCTCTCTCATGCAACCACAACACTCTTGTTTAGGGTTTCAAGGGAAACCCTTGAAATTTTTTATATAAATATTCTGATAATTATTTTTATATTCACTCTTGGGAAAACCCCTTTGGTTAATTGACTTTCATTTACCTTGCAAATATTTACTATACTTAGACTACATAGTCTTCTATAAAATAAGTTAATATTTTTTACTAAACATCGGGTTTGAATGAACTCTATACTCATTTCAGACTTATGTGCATCAAAAAATATTTACTTCTTGTAAATGCAAGGTTAACATTATACTTATTATTTTTATTCTTTGAATAGAATATATTCTCCACAAGATAACCATTGCATAACAGTAGCTAACATATACTCTATCCATATAGTAATTTATGTTCTTTAACTATATTGAGAAAGAGGTTCTCTTCTTCTTTTATTCTTCTTGTCAACCCTTATAACCAGATGTTCCATTACAAAACTATCATAATATTGTTCTATATTTGAAACAAAAGTATACTATGACTACATGCATTCTCTTTGTGGTATTTAAATCTATACTAGGGATCTAGCATGAATATCTCTATTTTCTTTGATCTTAAATGCTTCAATGGTTTTTTCTTTTCTGCAAAAGAATTACTTATAAACCATACACAAGAATGCCCTTCCCAGGTATAAGAAAACACTATATGAAATCTCTTCCTAGAATAAAATTGTTAATGAAAGAATACATGAATATATACTTGAATCGTTAACCAGTTCTGCATTGAATAATAAATATTTTCTAATATTGTTATCTTTCTTTAACTATCTGATAAGAATAAACATGAATAACATATGAAACCAGTTTTGCAATATATAGCAAATGTTTTCTAATACTGCTAAATTTATTTTACTATCTGATAAGAATAAGCAAGAATAACATATATGGGTCTGCTTCCAAAAATTGTAGGAACAAACTGAGTAGAAAATCCAGTTCCTCCCAACCATAGACTACAACAACCAAGTCACTTTCTCCTATCACCCCTGAGATTAAATCATTATTCCATAGGGACTGAAAATTTCAATAACCTTTTCCATATAAATTAGAGCTTGAATCTTTCACAAAACCATCAAGCTCAAAATCCTCATCACAAGTACTTAGCAACATCATGCCTCGTATATACTTTCCTTTCCTTGTAACACCAAGGAGAATAATAGCTTTCCTAGGTATTTTTCCAAGTTAGCCTCGTCCCTAACCCTAGGGAATCTTCTTGGCCCAACTTTTTGCTATCTTGTTCCCTCTCTTCCCACAACTTTGGGAGTTTACGCTTGTCCTAATGGACAATATTTACTCTGGTGGCTTTTATCCCTTTTCACTCTCAGTTTGTTTCTACTAAAATAAAATAAAAATAAAAATAATAATTACAAAAATATTCCTCATCACCAATGTTTAAGGTGATAATATTTTAACATAAGCCTTTTTCTCAACAACTCTCATAACATAAATAACCAAAATTAACATATTCAAATATTCACAAATGGAGGGACATTACAATAGACTTTCTATCATTAGGGTTTTAAACATGATCGGAATCAGTGAGACCAACCAATAAAGGAGTCCCCCCTGAGTTGTAATGTATCTCGAACTAAACTATACCCTGGACATACCAAATTATCATTTTAGTTGCTTTCTAATGGATTTCATGGGGTGTTTTCATATACCAGGAAACAAGACCAACAACAAATAAATTATCAGGATGAGTGTGATTCAAATATAAGAGTCTAACAACTAATTGATGATGCAAAGTGGCATAAACTTTGGGAGAAGTACAAGTGGAAACAAGCTTGACTCCAAACTGGAAGGGATAAGGGGTTGGTTTATAATCATCCATGTGAAAGAAATGAATAAGGTCACAAGAATACTTAGACTGAGAAATAAAAATTCCTTCATTGGTTTGCAAAACTTAGAGGCCAAGGAAATGGTGCAAATAGCCTAAGTCAATCATTTCAAATTTCTTCTTAAGGATGGTTTTCACATGGTTTAAAATTTTAGGGTCACTACTAGTGAGGATAAGATCATCAACATAAAGAAAAAGGATTATGAGATGGCTTCCTACTTTCTTGGTATAGATATTAGGGTCTGAATGGCATCTATAAAAGTTAGTGTCAAGAAGAAAGATGTCCATTTTGGCATACCAAGCTCAAAGAGCTTGCTTAAGACCATAAATATATTTCTTAAAGTGACAAACAAGGTTGGAGTCATTATGGACATAGCCAAGAGGTTGTTCCATGTATATTTCTTCTTTCAAATCCCCATGCAATAAGGTGGATTTAACATCCATCTGATGGACCTCCCATTTATGTGAGGAAGCAAGGGGAAGAACAAGGCGGGTGGAATTAATTTTAGATATGGGGGCAAAGGTTTCATTATAGTCAATGCCTTCATCTTGAGAGAACCCTTTTCCAAATAATTGGGCCTTGTGTCTTTCAACACTTCTATATGATGCATACTTAGTTATGCACACCCATTTACATCTGATAAGTTTTCTTCCTTTTGAAAGAGGTACAAGATCTGAAGTATCATTTTCCATTAAAGAATGATACTCTTCATTCATTTGTGTATCCCAATCTAGATGACCTAAAGCTTCTGCAAATGTCTCTAGATCATGAGTCTCTAAAACTTGAGCCAAAAGAGAAGAGGCTCACTAGAAATGTGAATGTCTTTGACATTGATCTGAAGGATCACCGACAAGATCACCAACTACTTCTTGAGTTGAATAGAACCATCGAGAAATCTATGGTGCTAATGTGGGTTCATATTCAATGGACTCATCTGGAGGAAGGTGAGTAGGCGAAGGTGGAATTTTATCCTCATTGTCATCATTTGAAGAAGAAGAAAATAAAATAGGAACATAAGATGGCAGAAATGCCGAAGATAGATCGTGGGCCAAAGAAAGAACAAATGTCAAATCAGGCTCGTAGGGAAAGATATTTTCATCAAATTTAACATATCTTCTAATAATAATTTCATTAGAATGAGGTTGAAGAAGTTTGTAACCTTTGACATCTTCAAAATAACCAACAAAAATACACTTCTCACTTTTAGGTTGTAAAGGTTTCCTTTTCTCATCAGGGATGTGAGCCCATGTTACACTGCCAAATGCACGGAAGTGGCTTACATCTAGCTTAATTTTATTCCATGCTTCTTCCAATGTTATATTTTTTAGAGCCTTTGTGGGAGTGTGATTTACTATGTAATGTGCACATTTAATGGCCTATGCCCAGTAATTAAGATTTAATCCTTTAGATTTGATCATACAATTAGCCATTTATTTTAATGTGAGATTCTTTCTCTCGGCAACACCATTTTGTTGTGGTGTATATGGAATAGTGTGTTGCATTCGGATGCCCTGTGCAGTGTAGTAACTTGTAAAATTGTTGTTCACATATTCTCCTCCATTATCTGTTCTTAATCTTTGAAGTTGATGTCTGACGGACTTTTCAATTACTTCCTAATTAATTTAGTAATCCACTGAAGAGTTGTGCATTCAATTATCAATTCGACGTTGTATTGAACTTGTGAACTTCTCATGCACCATTTATGCAAGTATGGCGATGTAATTTCCAATGAGTTGTAGTAATTTCAAGTGAATGTCACAAGGAAAGATATCATGATGCTCTAGCAAGTCACTGAATCAAATCCACACTTTGCAGGAATAGAAAAATGTTTTCTTAGGAAAGTAAATGTCACACTTGCGAGAAAGTAAGTTACTTTTATAGGAAAATAAATCACGCTTGATGGAAAATTAAACCACACTTGCAGGAAAGTAAAGATCACACTTGCAGGAAAGTAAATCACACTTGCAGGAAAGTAAAGATCATACTTGCAAGAAAAATAAAGGTGACTCGTTCAATTATTTAAGATGACCTTGATTATTTTGATGGCTATGTATAGCTCATGTACTCAATCTTTTAGGTATCAAACCACATTGTGCTTGTAAACAAGAGGAATTGTTAAGTAAAGAAATTGTTGGAAATAAATGAAAATGAATGAGAGATGTTATAGCTACACACTAGAAAATCAAAAGACAAAGTTTTGCAACATCAACATGGGATAGATGCAACAAAGTTGCGGGAACAAGAAAATGCCATAGTTGTAGCACAATGTTAATAGAGGAATTGCTAGAAATAAATGAAAATAAGGAAGAGAGGCTACATCTACACAATCATCAACCAGAAAATGATATCCTGCAACTTTATTGTTGAGCTACAACAATCATTCAGATGTTTTAATAGATGAATTGTTGGAAACAAATGAGAATATGGAAAAGATGCTAAAAATTTTCACTCATGAATCAAGAAACAGTACCCTGCAATGTTAGCGCTAAGTTACAGTAATCCAGAGCTACAGTAAAGGGGAACACTAGAGTTATAGGAAGATGTTAATCTTGGAATTTCTGGAAATAAATGAAAAGATGTAAATGATGCTATGACTGCTTCTACAAAGTATGGAAAATAAAAAAAGTATTGAGATAAGAAGGGGGCCCTGCCTCCTTAGACGAGGTACTAGTTTAAGAATGTAGTAGATGATTAAATGCTTAACAAAACATCAGTTGAACAAGAATGAAACATAACTTTTATTAAATGAAAATATGTAGATCAATACAACTTGGGTTTACAAACTTTTTGTTGTTTTTCCTTTATCACTTGGCTCATAGAGAGTGAGTGTATTTATACAAAATGACTTCTTCCTAAATGAGTTAAGAAAATCGATAGACAACCATGAGAACCGGGTTGTCTCATCTAGTTACATTGTATTTTCCAAAAGAGAGTAAAAGTTGAGTTTGTGTTGACTAAATCGGCCATGGAAAGTGGTGGTTGAGTTGTCCATTCCTTTCTAGTACCCAATTTCCCTTGTTGGGTTCATGAGTGGTTGTTGGATGAATAGAAAATCCCTGGTGACAATTGTGTGGTTGATCGATGACTTTTTATGATAGACGTGGGGTTACAACACTAGACTCAGAGTTGCATCAATGGTCCCATGGTGAGAGTTACAACACTGCAAGAGTCGCAGCACTGGGAGTTGCAGCAGTGGAAGTTGCAGCAATGACGAGAGTTGCAGCACTGGGAATTGCAACAATGACCATATTTGCAGCACTGGGAGTTGTAGCAATAACCAGAGTTGCAACAACTATTCTTGAATAGGGATTGTAGCTCTCGTGTTGGGAAGGTACATGTGCAAGTTTGTTCCTGTAAAGCATTGTTAGAATGAAAGGTGATAATCTCTTGAAAAATGTGTATGAATAAGTATTGAAATGGAATATTGAGTGAGTGATTATACCTTGACCAAAAATGCATCATTGTGGATGAAAAGTATATCAATATGGAAATGGAAATGAGAAAAAGGTGTACAAAAAGTAGTAGATGAGTGCTACAATGATGTCAATTTGAGCACCTATCAATGTCCAAATTGTTTTTCTACAAGGACCTTTTAGGCCAAAAACTTGTTAAACACTTTGCTCTTAAGTTTTAAGAAGTAAATGCAAGTGCATCTAGAAAATTCATCAATTAAAGTTAAGAAACACTTGCACCTAGAAAAAGAAGGAGAAGGAAGTGGACCACACAAGTCATTGTGAACAAGATACAAAGGGGGCAAGGCGTGCCAAGAGGCACTCTTGTCAAAATTGTCTCGATGATGTTTGTCGAGAACACAACTGACACAAACACCATCTCTGCAAGAAACAAGAGGAAGACCAATCATTGTATGTTGATTGCATAGTTGTTGCAATGAGAAATAGTTTAGATGACCAAACTGATGCCAAAGTTTGTTCAAGTCATCGCTATGAGAAAAAAAACTTATGGAAAAGATGATGTCCCAAAGTTGTCAAACTTGTACAACATGGTAATGTCATCAACAATAACAGTTGCAAGAACATGATTAGGATATTTTAGATCCTTGATTACAACATGGTGAGGTGAAAACTCTAAGATTTTACCTTCACCCGAATGAGTGATTTCATACACTGATAGAAGGTTGCAGGAAAGACTTGGAACACATAATACATCATTGAAATGACCATTATCTACCTGAATTGGTCCATACCCTACAACACTAAGAGATTGATCATCACCAACAAATATTTTCTTGGTGTTACATTCATTAAGAGTGGAAAATATGGCTTTATCCTTAGCCATATACTAAGATCCTCCATAATCAATGAACCACTCATAAAAAGAATAAGTAGAAATTGCATTGAAGGATAAACCAGAAGAAAAAAATGCATGTCCATGAGAAGAAGAGTTAGAAGACGAAGAATCAATATTGATGTTGTGCTTCTTCATCTATGCTTCTAATTCTTCCATCTTCTTAAAACATTTGGACTCGAAATGACCATCTTTTCCCATAAAATTTGCAATGTATGTCACTAGTCTTCTTACTTTTGGATTTTGCGTCTTTGTCACCATTAGGAGAAAAAGTTGGTGGAGTGGGTTTGGTACCCTTGTTTTGCTTGTTGTTGTGCAAGGATGTTAATTCTTGGGATTCTTGGATTTATCTTTTTGTTGGGCCACTAAGGCTTTGTTGGAGGTACATGTAGTGTTGATTGCTCCATGTTGCATAAGTTTATCTTGTTCTCTAATTAAAGAATCACAAAAAGACTTAAAAGTGGGGTCTTTATAGGCACTTGCTAGAGCATCTCTAGTGGCATAAAATGTATATACAAAAACAAAATATGCACTACCAAGATTAGAAAGAATACATTGGGCTTCCTTCAGATCCATTTTTTATTCTATACATAAAATTCTAAGTGTTTTGAACTTAGATAAATAATCTTCAATGCAAGAAAAATAATTAGGACTTAGATTCATTAACTGATTTTCTATCTAATGGGTTCAAATAATATTGTGTTTACCAAACAAAACTTCAATCTTAGTCCAAGTTGCATTGGGAGTGTTAATTCCTTGAAGGTGAAACCTTAAATCAGAAGAGATGGGAATTGTGATTAGTCCATGTGCTCTGTCACTCTTATTATCCCATTTGACTTTGTGTTCATCATCAATGGGTTCTAGATCTTTTCCTAAGGTAATTTTGTAAAATGTTTTACTTTTTAATAAATCCTCCATATGTGATTTCCATGAGAAGTAGTTGGTGTTGGTAAGCAAAATATCATTGGGATCAGCCATATTAAGTATGCAAACAATATGTATTTAAAATCTAAAACTGATGGTCTAGATGGAAAGCTCTCGAAAAAATAACTTGTTTCAAAAAGAACACCACTAAAAACGGACTTCATATGTGAAAGTTATGCCCTTTTGAAAAAAGGCATAAACGATGACCAAAGATCCATGTGGTGATACCCCTCCTTTTAATAACCTCACTTTTACAAATAAGTTTCTTATGAAGTGACTCACTTTTATAGAATAAGTAGGGATCAGTTTTACAATAAAGTTACTTTATAAATTAAAGTTGCATGCAAAATAAATAACTTAAAATAAAATATTAAAGCTACTTATAGTGATTCACTTTTATAATTTAAATGAAATACACTTTACAGTGGATGAATGAACTTTTTCAAAAAAAAAAGTAACTCTCAAAGGCTCATTATATTTATTTTTTCACTTTCACTCTCAAAGGGTCATTTGGCCAAGGGAGGAAGATGTAAATAGAGCCATGAGCTACATTGTAACTAGATATTGCAAAAATGAGAACTGAACAAACATTTGAAGTTGGTTTTCCCATTTGGGTTTCCAAGGTAAAATCTCTTTGTTCATTTTGAGTAATTACTATGCCTATGGTTGTGTATTTAATTTGTGCAAGTGCATAGTTCAGATCCATATTCAATTATTTGTTCATTATGTCAAAGGTCATAAATTTTGCATAGTAAAACGTAGCCACTATCCTCTATCCTTTGTGGTTGTCGACAACAATTTCCATTTTCATGTAATTTGTTCAAACAAAGTTCTTTACTTGCATCCAGGGTGCCTGCCCCATTGATGTAATGTTGCCTAAGGTGTTGTGATCATAAATATGGTGGGCATGTTTGAGCTTCAAATTTTGGCTTGTCATAGAGCACAAGTGAGTCCATATAGTGTGGAAATGATTGATGGTGTTGTTGGTCATGAAAAACATAGGTCATACTATGGATTATTCATCTAATCGCACTTACAGCCTGTTGTTATAGAACTCTTCTTCTCCCCGGGGAATAGTAACGATTTTACCATTGTGCAAGCATGTAGTGTCATTCTATCCATCGATCTTTCACTGTCTAGACAGTATGAAGATCCCATTTCGTTGAAACAAAGACTGTTGATGCCTTCTCCACATATTTTGTGAGAACTAGGGTGATTCTCCTAGTGGAGAAAACAATAGAGTCTACATAAATTGTTATGTTCCATAATAAATCTGAAAAAAAAAATAATCACAAAAATAAACTCAAATCACTCACCAAAATATTGAACACAAGAAATAGTCAAAACCCTTGAGGAAGGGTAACACCATGTATTATTCCTTACAGAAGGAATTCACTCCTTAAGCAATCCTTTCTTGTTACAATAACAATATTCTTCACTATGCTCTAATACATTGCTTACACTTTTTTATAGCACTTTCTAACCCCAAGGAACATTCTAGAGAAGGAATATTATAGTAGATAGAACCTTCTAGAAATACTTCTCACCTTTATTGTGCTCACACTATTACATGGGCCTTATTTACCAGAATTGGTCTCCATATATATTATTTCTCTTGGGTAACTCCCTAGGTACCCCATATTACCTCCCTAGGTATACTACATTCCATCCCCCTTCATATGTTTCATCCTCAAAACATGGGAAGAAACCATACAATATGATCGGCTAAGAAATGTAGTCAGCTGGCCAAGCATGAGCCTCCATCCATCTTGGTGAAATTGTCATGGACCTAACCTCCCTAACCCCTCACCTAGGTAGAATAATATATTTTCCATGTAATAAAAACTTATATTAATAAGGCCTAGTAATAAGGAAGAATAAGTCAAATATAAGAAGACCTAATTGAAGCTTATGCTTCTAGAAAGATCTTCCTCTAGATTGTTCTTTTGGTAGATAGTCTTAGTATAAATAAGAGTAGAAGGAATAAGAAATCTTTGTCTTGAGAATTATTGTAATAGAACGCTACTTTGTTGGAGGTTTCCCCCTCGAAGAGGCAAGTGAACATTGTTTCCTAACAATAAAGGTATTATTTTGGTGTTATGGTTCCTTATATTTTATTGTTCCGTTTTTACTCTATGCAATTTTTTTGTTTTATGCTATTATAATAGATCTAGTACCAACCAAGTGGTATCATACCACTTTCCTTGGCAAGAATTGTGGGTTATAATTTTTTCAGGGTAAAGACGTGTTCCAACGTCTTAAAACTATAGTGATATATCATTCAATGCATAAATCCACGGTGAGGGAAGCATACACGCAAGAAATAAAAGATGGTTTTAATATCACATTGTTGGGCACCCTTGTAACCCTTGTTGGTACCCCTTCGAGTGGTAGCGCACCAAATAGCACATGTATATGGACTAGCCTAGGTAACTTGAAACCCTCCATAGATCAACTGATCGGTTGTCTGACTGCTATAGTGTTACCGAGAATAAGACTCAAGAAGATACTCTCTAGTACCTAGGTAATCGGGTAGTACGGCTAAGGTCATGATCTATTCTCCTTAGTTGGTGCCCTAAGATATTGGGTTGAGTATCATCGTTCGACCCTGCACATATATCATAGAGCTATAGCACAAGGAAAAACCTTGTCTATAGGAACCGTGAAAACCCTATCCTTTGGGACGAAAACAAAACAGACAAGATCTATTGTCGTTCAACCTTGCCTCCTGCATTCTGGTTGTGAAATTACTACACATTGTTTCCTATTAATAATTTGGGCATTTTGACACTGCGATATTATTCAAATCGAAGTAT
>JZKD02S1762927.1:95362-109203 GCA_000966675.3 Picea glauca | reverse complement strand
ACCATATGTGAGTACATACCTCGGATAGCATTTGCAGGTAGTGGCTCCATCTGGTAGTAGCGGTAATCATTACCAAAAACTTCAAGAGTGATTGCAACTGGTTCTACGGCTGCAAATGCAATAGGTACTGCAACAGGTACTGCAACTGCAACTAGTTCTGAGACTGCAACTGTAACTGCAACTTAGGGTTTTATGAGGAAACCCTAATTTTTCAAACTTTGAATTTTGAAATTCTGATCCAGGGGATAGATGCATTGGGCTGAGGCGAGTTAGCTGGTGCAGTCAGAATTTCGAAAATCCAACTTTTACCCCTTCAAATCTGATCTATGGATTTTTGGACTGGTGCTTCTGGTTTTCTGGTACTTCTGGTACTCTGGTACTTCTGATACTTCTGGTACTCTGGTTTTCTGTTTTTTTGGTACTTTGTGAAATTAGGGTTTCACTTTCCGGGAGATCTAGCCACTGAAAAGGTGCGCTCTAAGTGCCAAAATGATCCTTGGGGGAGGGCACAAATTTCTAGGAGGTTGGGGAGCTGAAAATACTCACTTTTGCAAAACCCTAAATTTGGGGTACGGTAACAGTGACGTTTTTCCTCTTGCAAATTGCGCTTCCTTCAGGTTGGCTATGATACCATGTGAATGTTTATGCCATTATTATAGTTCTTTGCATTTCAATAGTTAAGATCATAATAAGAACAATATCACTGAGAAATACACATTCACAAGAGACAGAACATTTATCCTGGGAAACCCTCTAGGGGAAGAAAACCCAACAAAAACTTCCTTATCATAAATATCTTATACAATGTTCAAGAGATAACTCAAACCAATAAAGAAAGTCCTCCCCAAGAGATGTGCCACTCTTCTTCTCCTCTCTCCAACTTCTAATTGCATCTTGCCTCATAAGAGAATGAGCAAGTGAGTTGTGTGTTTGAAGTGAGGCGCTAGCCTCTTATTTATATCAGACTGGCACGTGTGAAAGGTCACAACTGGTAGGGCCGACCTCTCACTTTGGGTGGGTAAACCCACCTTTAATTAATTCTGGGTCTTCCATTATAACTGTTGAGGCTAACTTCTTATTCTGTCCTTTGTAATTGTCTGATGACCAATCCACAAAAGGGGATTTGGTCGTTATACAATTACCGACATGATTAATCCTCAATGGGGATTAATCCAATAACAATAATAATAAATAATGACATGATTAATCCACAATGGGGATTTAATCCAATAATAATAATGACGTGATTAATCCACAAAGGGGATTTAATCCAATAACAAAATAATAATAAGAATGCTCTTCGCAGTTACATTATTTCAACAATAGTGGCCCTCATGAGTTCTAAAAGTAGTATTGGGAATGTCTACCTCTTTCATACGTATCTAGTGGTAGCCCAAACAAAGATCCAATTTAGTGAAGAATTGGGCGCCACTCAATTCATCCAGGAGGTCATCAATGACAGGAATGGGGAATTTGTCTTTGATAGTAAGTTTTTTGAGGGCACGAAAGTCAGGACACATTCACCAAGAACCTTCTTTATTCAATACCATGACCACAGTAGAAGAGTAGGGGCTTGCACTAGGGCAGATAATGCCTGCATTAAGGAGTTCCTGGACCATTTTCTCAATTTCATTTTTTTGGGAAAAGGGGTGACGATATAGATGGATATTGGGAGGAAGGCTTCTGGTACAAGGGGAATGGAATGATCATGAACACCATGGGAAGGAGGGAGGTCTTGGGGAGCGGAAAAGACCAACTGATGTTTAGAAAGGATGGCTTGGAGTTCTTGCAGGACCGAGGGTGTCTCGGTTGCTTGTATGGCATGGAGTTGGGAGATAACACCAAAATGACCTTTTTTGAGCATCATTTCCATGCAATGGGAACTAATGATCTCAAGTGAACCGGAGGTGATGTCTTGGAACTTATATTGGTGGACCTCTTGGTCGAATTGCATGGTTAAGTCTTTAAAATCCATGAGAATAAAATCCAAAGTCCTTAGCTAGTCTGGACCCAACACAATGTCACAACCTCACATGTTGATAGAAAACATATGGGATTTCAGGTGGTAGTCACCAATTTGGAGACACATATTTTCACAACGCCCTCCACATTTCATGGAAACACCATTGGCAATCATGATTTGGAAATTATTGACGACATGGATGTAGCAATGAGTTTCTTGGGAAATGCAGTGATGAATAAAATTATGGGTGTTGCCACTATCAACCAGAATGATGACCTTCCAATGTTTGATGTAAACGATTAGCTTAAGGGGTTGGGGAGAAGAGAATCCAGTGAGAGCATTGAGGGAAATGACCGGTTCTACTTCGAGAGGGTCTGAGGGAGGGGTTATGTCAGTGGCTTCAGGTGACTTAGACATAAAGGGAGTTTCTACATCCTCTTACGAAATATCCTTGGAGATGGCCATAAAAAGATTTTGTTCTTTACACTTTTGGCCCGAGAAATATTTTTCATCACAGTTATAACAAAGGCCTTTGAGTTGGCATTCAACCATTTCAACCCTCGTCAATTTTTGGATCTTTAGTGGAGTAGAGGGAGTAGTGGGATTTACTAGTTTAGGGCGAGGGATAAAGGAGGGTTTTTGGTTTTGAGGAGATACAACCTGTTGTTCTTCTTTATCTATTTTAGTAGCCTTCACCCAACTCTGAGGTCGATCCATGAGGACATGGGCCCAAATATCATCCTTGAGGCCGCTGATAAAACACTCTCAGAAAAAGGCATCAGACATGCCCTCTATTCTAAAAGCCAGGTGCTCAAAGGCAGCTATAAAGTCTTCCACTGTTCCTAATTGTTTCAACTTTGTCAAATGGCCCAAATGGTTGGTGTCAATGTCAAAGAATTCATAAAGCTCTGCCACAAAGTGTGTCCAAGCAATATACCCTTGACGATAAGTTTTTCTCCATTGCCACCATTGCCAACGTTCTTGATCTAGATGGAGAACACCATACCGGAGTTTGGACAAGTCATATATAATGCCATATAAAGAGAAATAATGTTCCATTTGGGTTACCCAACCAATGGGGTCCGAGACATCAAATTTTTTCACATCCACACGCGGAAGGTGTAGATCACGTTGAAAGTGATGGTTCTGAAAGTTATGGGAATGAGAGGAATGGTCAACTTCAGTATGTGGAGGTGAGGAAGAGGAAAGGTTATCTGTAGGGATATGTAGTTTGGTGCAGAGTGTCGAAAAGACTGATTCAAGATGGGCGGTGAGGTTTTGTTTGATTTCCTCCATTGAGGACTGCATGGTTGTATTGATGGCGACAACATTGGCACTGAGTTGTTTCACTTATTTTTGGGTCTCGATGAGACCAGATTGCAAGGTGTTGAAGAAGGCTTCCAAATCTTGGCTACGGGTATGGGCCATGATGATGGGGGAACTGAAAAGGGGCAGGTGGGGTCAAATATTTTTCTGAAAAATGATACAGATGAATGTGATAAGGGAGAAAAGATGAATCCAATGGAATAGGTCTCAAATAATGGTGAAAATGTTTCCATAATTGTTTTTTACACCTGCGGAGTTATACTCCGGTCTGAAGAATACTTCAGAGAGGAAATGTGCAAATGCTTAACCAGAAAGAAATGTGTATTTACTTGGCAACCCGAACAAATTTGCGCGGTAATAAATCTTGTCTGTTTTAATTTGTTTATGTTTCTGTCCCCAAGGGTTAAGTATTCAAGGGTTCTACAGACAAGGGTTTTCCCTGTGCTATAGCTCTTTGATATACCTGTCAGGTCCAATAGTAGTACTCGTCCCAATATCTCAGGGCACTAACTAAGGAGGATAGAACATACCCTTAGCCATACTACCCAACTACCCAGGTACTAGAGAGTATCTTCTCGAGTGTTGTTCTCAGTGACACTATAGCAGTGAGGCAGCCGATTGGTTTATCTAAAGAGGGCTTCAGGTAATCTAGGACGATCCATACACAGGTGTTGTCTGATACACTACCACTCGAAGGTGTACCAACCGAGGTTACAAGGGTGGCCAACAGATGTGATCTTAAGTACCACTTGTATTTCCTACGTGTATGAATCCCTCAATCGCGGGTTTATGCGCGTAACGACAGATCTATGTGGCTTAAAGACGTCAGAATACGTCTCTACCCTGAAAAAAAAATTAAACCACACTTTCTGGCCAAGAAAGTGCTCTGATACCACTTGTAATATATCAGATATAAAATGTATGCAGAACAAAAATAAAATGCTAGTAATGGCAGAATAACAACAATATAACCAGAACATTCACCACAATAACACTGAAATGATAAGAGAATAATAACAGAAATAACACTTTGAATCTGAAAGCAATGGTCACGGGCCTCTTTGAGGGGGAAACCTCCAGTTGAACAAAGTTGTATTACAATATTATCCAAGCTAGGGTTCTCATACCCTCGAATCCCAAATATACTAAAAAGAAGCCTCTAGAGGAAGATCCTTCGAGAAGCAGAAGCTTCTATTAGGTCTTCTTACATCCTCCTTATTCTATTTTATTGAAAGTCCTTATTAATATTGACCTTTATTACATCCAAATATATTGTTCTACCTATGTGCAAGTTAGGACCCTAACATTGATGATGAATGTTGTTGCAATGAAGATGGGAGCACGGATGTGCACAGTAATGACAACCCTTTCCAAAACCAGATCACGGTAAGGGACATAATACAACTGAAAAATAACATCATTCCGAAGGGGTTGGTGGCGCTTGAAAAGATGTTTGGCGAAAATGATGTGGCTAAAAACCCCAAGATCACTGCAAATGAAGAGGACATGGAAGATTTCAACATAGGGATTGAGGAGAACCCGAAAATGATCAAGTTATCGAAAATGATCAGCCCAAGGGTCAAGCAAGACTATGTCAAGCTCATGAAGGAGTTCCCTGACGTTTTTGCATGAAACTATGATGATTTGAAGGTGTATGACACTAAAGTAATCCAACATGTTATCCCTCTCAAATAAGATCAGAAACCTTTCAAACAGAAGCTGATATGGATAAATCCCTTGTTACTGTCGTTGATCGAGAAAGAGGTAAAGAAAATTTTCGACGCTAAGATTATTGTTTCTTTGTGATTCTCTAAATGGGTAGCTAATTTGGTGCCCGTAAAAAAGAAGAGTGGTGAGATAAGACTGTGTGCAGACTTCCAAAATTTAAACAAAGTATCCCTCAAGGATCACTATCCTATTCCCAAAATGGACTATATCCTGCAAAAGGTGGTGGGGTCCTAGAAGATGTCCATGCTAGACATTTTTTCAGGGTATAATCAGATCATGGTCCACCCAGACGACAGATAAAAAACATCTTTCACAACTCCATGGGGAACATTCATGTACGCCAAGATGCCCTTCGCCCTGATGAACATTGGAGCCACTTTTCAGAGGACAATGGACATCATGTTTGCTGACGAAAAGGACAAGTTCATTATGATCTATCTAGATGACATCACGATATACTCTGTCTCCGATGAACAATAGCTCAAGCATATGAAGAATTTTTTCTAGAAGTGCAGGAAGTTCGGCATATCACTAAATTCAAAGAAATCACATTTCGATGTGGAAGAATGGAATTTGTTGGGACATATTATCTCGAGGGAAGGCATTAATATAGACCCCAACAAGGTTGAAGGAATCCTGAAGATCGGCACTCCGTGCAGTAAAAAAGAAGTGCAATCCTTCCTAGGAAAAGTAAACTTCTTGAGGAGATTCATCCTAAATCTGGCAGAGATTATAAAGCATATCACCTACATGCTCCGAAAGGGATATGAAATCAAGTGGAATCCGGAGGCCAAGAAATCATTTGAAGATATCAATGTGGCATTGACTAAAGCACATGTACTATCCAGTCTGGATTTCATGAAGGATTTCATCCTGTTTTCGTTCACCTCAGAGCATACGATTGTTGGCGTGTTGTTACAGAAAGACGAAAAAAACTTCGAGAAACCTATAGCTTATTTCAGCAAGATGCTGTGGGATGCCCCACTAAGGTATGAAATTATGGAAAAATAATTGTATTCTTTAGTGAAGGCCTTGAAAGAGTTCAGGACGTACATATTGCATTCCAACATCATTGCTTATGTGCCTAGAAACTCAGTAAAGGATATCCTGACTTAGCCCAACCCCGAAGGAAGGAGGAGCAAGTGGATAGCGGCCATGCTGGAATATGACCTGGATATCAAGCCTACGAAACTAATCAAGGGTTAGGGCCTCATGAAGATAATGGCACAGTCGGACTACAATGTTGTGGGAATACATTTCATCCTCGACCTGTCAGAGAGTCCTAAAGAAGAAATGACTATGCAAGTGTCCCAGGAGTTCGTCGATTCACCGTGGTATGCAGACATCATCTATGTGTTGAAGAATCTTCAGGCCCATCTGGACATAAGTAAGACTAAGGCCATATTTCTCAAGCTTAAAGCGGTTAATTTCTACATCCTGGACAAGTCACTCTACTGGAAGGATCTTGGGGGAATGTTGCTGGGATGTTTGCTGGAAGGTGATGCAAAGAGAGCCACAGAATAATTTCACAAGGGAGACTGTGGGGGACACTGTTACTAGAAAACCACCGTGCACAAAATCCTAAGGGAGGGTTACTATTGGCCTACAATCTTCATGGATGTGTACAAAGAAGTCTCCAGCTTTCACTAATGTCATATTTTTGACAAGAGAAGATAGTTGCATCCCCTGCCACTAAAGTCGATCTCAGTCGAGGCACCGTTCATGCAGTGGGGTTTGGATTTCATAGGGGAAATAAATTCGCCATCCTCGACACAACACAAATGGATACTCACGACCACTGACTACTTCACAAAATGGATAGAAGTGATCCCCATGAAACAAGCTACCGGCGCAATCATCATCCAATTCCTGGATACAAACATCTTGTCGACATTAAGATGTCCCGTTAATATCATAAAAGACAATGTGTCCATGTTTAAGTCTAAGAGGATGGAAAATTTTTGTTAGGATTAAAATATAACCCTGGGACATTCTACAATGTATTACCCATAAGAAAACGGGTTAGCAGAATCCTTGAATAAAATCGTAACAAAGATCATCAAAAGGATACTACAAGATAACAAGAAAGACTGGAATAAACATCTTATCTATGAATTGAGGGAAGATCGGGTTTCCACCAAGAAGTCCATCTCAACATCACCTTTCCAGATAGTATACGACGCAGATGCAATTTTCCCTACTACACTGGGGTTTCCTATCCAAAAATTGTTGCAAGAGAAGGAGGCCGAGACAAATGATGCACAAAGAAGAATAAACCAGCTAGTTCACACACAACAGATGAGGGAACAAGTGTACAATTGATCACAACTCCACTGGGAAAAGATAAAAAATTCTTCTGACAAGTGTTCCAAGCAAGAGGATTTCTGGTTGGGTGATCTAGTGTTGAGATGGGACACGAGAAATGAGGACAAAAAGCACAAAAATTTCGACCATATTTGGACATATCCATTCAAAATCTACGATTATTGCAGGAGCAATGCTTATTTCCTAGAAGGATTAAATGGAGAATGCTTTGGTTGGGGGCATGTAAACAAAACATTCCTCAAGTATTATCTAATGAAATAAAATCAGTTTAAGTCATTTTTCATTGTAAATAGTCATTTTAGTTTTTGCGTCGAGTTAGTAGGCCAACAGAAAAATTGAAGCCCAAAGTGAAGGCCCTGATTTTTATGTAGAGTCTTTTAGAAAATGTGTTGATAGTTTTAGGTTGCATCCTGTTTTTTCATATTGTAATGTCGAAGAGTCGAACTAAGGCCCAATGGTCAGGAACTCGATCTATTTTTATTTTCTACCTCACTAAGAGGATAGCATCCCCGTTGGAGCCAGTTGTTAGCACCGCCATTTTTCTTTCCATTTAGAGTCGGTTTTTTAGTTAAGTTGTGACCCATGTGTCCAAACATGTGAATTCAGGTACGTAACAATGAAGGGGTTGGAGTCAGTAAGTGTCTGGTTGGCCCTTGGAAATGGGAAGGGGTGTCAGAGTCGAAACATACAGAAATAGTATGGGCATGTCATTCCCAGAGACTTGGGTCCTGTCAAAAGTTAGTCTCTACGTGCCCCAGGTCAAGTCAAGAAGTTAACGGAAGTCATTTCAGCAAGTCTTGTGGATATTATCAGTTCATCATGAAGGCCGAAGGGATGAAAAACCACGACGTTTGCATCACGTATGCCTTACAAACCTTATCGCATCTACATTACACACATGGATATGTTATGGAAGATCTGTGGTTTGATTCACAACATCTAGTCGCCATAAATTCAGTGTTCTTTGGCACGATTCTTCCTTCTGTTCAATCCATTATAAATCCTAGTGTTTCCACACCCTTTGGTTCCCGAAATCAGATTCAGGTTGTGTCTGTAAGTTTTCTCGTAGTCCCAGTTCGATCGATTTTTCTCCATTATTAGGCTTCCGCCCGATATACTGCGCGTAAGACAGATACCGGTCGCATCATGGAAAACTCTCAGAACATGAAAACGGGTACATGTAGTGGTAGGATCACCAGACCCGAGCCCCAGAGTGATTGGGATTCATTCTCATTTACAACAGGCATCCCCAAAGATAAAAAATGGATTTTTTCTTTACCCACGGGAACAACGACATCACATCGCTCATAACTTGGAGTGGAAGGAACTGTGTAGGAAGGAAGGACAATAGAAGCCCCGCTACCCCAACAACAGATACTTCAGAGAAGGGGCAGACCAAGGAAGAACAATGAAGCTGGGGAAAATCAAATCTTAGATGAGTCGCATGCACAACCGATCGTTGAACAATTACTTATGTGCACCATCCACCTGGATCCTCTGGAAGGCACTAGCCGAGAAAGTGGGAGTAGAACGAGGAGGATGGATTTCGCATGTTCAAATGATCAAGAGACAGCTCAACAGTTGAAGCAAGCGACTGTACCAAGAAAACAGGGGGCTGAGACAACAGCTGGCGACAAAGATCACATAAGCATCAACAACACAAGGTCATGAAGGGAACGTGACATGGCTCAAAACACACCTCTGAGAGGCACATGAAACGATTGTACAACTGCATGAAGCACAATGTATGTCGGAAGAAAGGTATGCCAAACACTCTAGAGAATGTGAAGCAGCCGAACAGATAGCTCGTGTAGCTCTTGCCAACAAGCAGAAGAAACAAGATTAGTAGAGTTCGTTCTTGTATTCACAAACATAAGGCAAATTTTGACAAATTTTGAAGGAGACATCACCCAAACAATTTTCCCTTTTAATAACGGTCGTGACTGTTTACAACCACTTTCCATGCACACTTTCCCCAATAAATGAGCACGCGACAAAAAATCAAAGTTGTTATAGTAGACAACAGGACTCTGACAAACACTTTTCAACCCAGATACCTGATCGACAACTGAATCCCCGTGGTGGATTGCAACGATCATGATGTAGCCATATGTACCTTTTGTCTATTTTTGGAAAACGTCATGCGAAGAGTTTTGTAACGTAGAACAGTCAGTTCCCTAGTTTGTAGAGATAATAGTTAGAAGAGTAGGGTAGTCCAAGTGGTGCCCTTGTTTATATATTTGATCTTTTCGATGTAAGCCAGGTTGGTTGGAAAAATTGGTATAGACAATAACTATTGTATGTAATTTGAGTTCGATTGAAACTTAATGCAAAAGTCTTGTAACTTTGATGAAAAGATTCTAATTGTAGCAATTGGATGTATTGTTTTTCCTTTCTTTGCGTATGTGCTTCCTGTTATCTTTATTCATATTTTTTTTTGTCTAATTCAGAACAAATTTTCGAACCTGTGGATTCGCCGCGCAACACCCCTTGTTCGTGTCATTTAGACAAGATGTTTTTATTCTAAAATTTAACTCCAAATTCACCCGTAGCGCTGCTACGAGTTACTTCCTGTATATTCTCCCCACCACACATTGCTATTTTGCAATGAAGATTGTTTCTTGCTTATCCTTATCCTCTCAAGTTCAGTCACCGAGTCATTTGTTTCCGTTGTTTCCTCAAATCGAATCCATAGCCCAAAGTCTTATTTTCTTGCACCAATATAACCAGAACCCATTATATCAAAGGTGTTAAATTTAGCCATTGCTTTAAAGCCATATCCTGTGCATTGACAAAGTCTCGTGAGAGAGCCCTCTCCAGGTCCGAAAGGCTAGTTTCGGGCCTCAAAGTTGATTGAAAAAGTTACCTTTGTCGTCTACTTATGAGCCGAACGAATTTATGGAGTGCTAACACCTTCTATTTTCCCTTGAGTGTAAAAGAACCCAATCATTGAATGAATGTAAGAGGGTGGGTGGGAGAAGTCACATCCCATAGTTATTGGAAGCATGGTGCTGAAGTACAATCAGCTTAGGTAAGAGTGTAAGTCAACAAGAAAGAAAAAGGGAGGAAATTCATATGGGTAGGGAGAACAATTTTGGACAGTGATGTTTTTGCATGAATAACAAGAAGAAAAAAAGGAAGAAGAGAAATGGATCTAGAGCGACAATGGAGGGAAAATTCTAGAGCATTCGTGGAATTGAATACTGAAGAAGAACATTGTTAATCTTGTAGAAGAACCAGATTGTTAGTCCTGAAGAGTGAAGAGAAACAAGTGGTTGATATTGTTTCCTGGTATTTTTCTTAGCAGTGAGCTTCGTTGAGTTTCCCAGTAGTGATATTCCTGGTTTTCTGCACCAGAGAGAACTTGATAAACAAATGGGATGCTCGATGGACTGAGAGAAATTAAGGAGTACATTCCTTGGGCTAGGTAGGATGAGAGGAAGAGTGTTGTAGGGGAATTCTAATGGGTTGTGAGATTTTCTGAGTTGTGAATGGATAGTAAGAGACCACCCTCTTTTGTGGATTGTTGGCTCCTCCAGGGTGACTTGTTGTTGATATTTGGAACAAGAAGTCTATGATTGGGTTGAGTGTCTATCTCAAACAACTAGTTGCAAAACTATTTTAAAAAGATAAATGTTTTATCTATTCTTTGTCTTGCATTATGATTTTTAGTTGTGCATGAACTCTATGTATGAGACTTATTTATATGTTGTTGTACTATTTATTAGCTACATTCTTGTTATTTCATCATTAAATGGATTCAGATAATGGTTAAATATGTATAATTAAGTAGTTGGTAAGCAACAATAATTTATTTAGCAGACATAGTAATGTTCCTCAATGAAACTAAGGGGAAGTTACATTTCATATTTATCATAGATGAAAAGGTTTCTTAAAAATCAATCATTTTGTTACCATACATTCTTTGTAATTATTTACAATACCATCTAACTACTATTTTATATTTACTATCCATTTACATATTATTATTTTCTTGTCTTGATTTAAATATAGATGTCCTATATGATTTATACTTATCTACACTACTATCTAGCCTGTAATTTAACTTTACTATCAATTTACATACTAGTTCAACCAGATTTCATGTATGGATGCACATCTCTTGTAAAGAAAATCTCTCTCACGATGCATATATTTCCATCATTTATTCTTCTAAGCTAGCTTACCTCTCCATAGGGTTTAGTTTCATCTAAGCTCAATGAAATATCCACCAAGTTAGTTAAAGTAGATCATTCAAGTGTGTGCTTCTTCTATGTTAGGTTTTTTTTTCTTTGAAGGCCTAGTCTAATTGTTGTAGGGTTTAAAAAATAAAATTGGCTACTACCATCTGAATCAGCTAATGAGATTGTTGGCAAAATCACAATATAATCACAATTTTACAATGTTCAAATTGTATTTCTAAATGTATAAATATACTCAAATCATCAAAAACACCCAAAACACCTGAAAATAAATACCAAACCACTAAAATATACTATTCCAATTATTTTTCAAAAATTCTAACTGTTTTTTAACTAATCCCATAAGAAAAAATACCAAAAGAAGATAATACAATAGAACGTTTAGACTACGTCCTCCTTTGCATCTCTGCATCGTTCTATCTTTTCATCTTCACCCATCAAATATTATATGTTATTTGAATGTCCTTACAAACATGGAATGTTATATATATATATATATATATATATATATATATATATATATAGATATATATATATATATATATATATATATATATATATATATATATATATATACTTGCAAATATATTTAGAATAATACACAGCCTGAGTTCACGTACATCGTTCTGTCTTTTCGTCTTCACAACATCAAATATTATATCTTCTAATTTGAGTGACCTTACAAACATGAATTATTATAATATCATGTATACCTGCATATATATTTCGAATATATACACAGCCTGAGTTCACGTGCTTCGTGCTGCACTCCAGAAGATCTTCTGACGTGCTCTTCTTCAAAGGCATCAATACCTATGAAGTCAACTCCAATCTTATTAGGAAAAAGAAACTGAAATCTGTTGTCTGGACTTCTGTCTTAGTAATATATATGAAATCTGATTCCGCAAAAAGCCATCACTCAATCCAATCCACTACATATATCAACCCAATTTTTTTTAACTTTTGTTGAAATAGCCATATGTAACTATCGTCACGAGCAGCGTTCAGTTTGTCATTGACCAGAGGATACTCTGACCTCATTTATGGTGGAATGGTCAGAAACCATGGCAACAACCGCAAGCTTTTTCTTTCACATGATCATATGAAGTACATGAAATCTTCTTGTGCAATCAAATCTTTAAGATGTTTTGTTGTAATGTAACTATCATGTCATTTATTTATTGGAAGAGCAGTGTCATTGTGCTTGATTTTGGGGTTTGCTAAATGTTTTATCTTTTGGATTTTTTTGGTGATGTAAATCTGGATAAAATCGTCAATTGGAAAAAATTGTCTGAAAACAATTAAAAGATAGAACGTTTAGACTAAGCTTATTCACTGCCCATTTGATTAAGAGTAACTTAATTTGATACGAAACTTTCACATGATCATATGAAGTACATGAAATCTTCTTGTGCAATCAAATCTTTACGATGTTTTGTTGTAATGTAACTATCATGTCATTCATTTATTGGAAGAGTAGCTTGAGTTGTTCAGTGTCATGGTGTTTGATTTTGAGTTTGCTAAATGTTTTATCTTTTGGATTTTTTGGTGATGTAAATCTGGATAAAATCATTAATTGGAAAAAATTGTCTGAAAACAATTAAAAGATAGAACATTTAGACAAAGCTTATTCACTGTCCATTTGATTAAGAGTAACTTAATTTGGTACGAAACTTTCACATGATCATATGAAGTACATGAAATCTTCTTGTGCAATCAAATCTTTACGATGTTTTGTTGTAATGTAACTATCATGTCATTCATTTATTGGAAGAGTCGCCTGAGTTGTTCAGTGTCATAGTGTTTGATTTTGAGGTTTGCTAAATGTTTTATCTTTTGAATTTTTTGGTGATGTAAATCTGGATAAAATCGTCAATTGGAAAAAATTGTCTAAAACAATTAAAAGACAGAATGTTTAGACTAAGCTTATTCGCTGTCCATTTGATTAAGAGTAACTTAATTTGGTACAAAACATGGTAGTAAACAAATTACTTTCAAATCTTTTTTAAGTTGATTTAGGTTAAACTATTATGTATAGTTAGAGTGTCATTATGATCTAAGTTCCATGTATATTGAAATTTTGTTTTGGAGATTGTTTTATTTTAAATTGATTAAATTAATTTAGTTGTTTGAAAAAATTATTAAGTATTAGATTAATCAGTTTTTTAAATGGTTGGAGTTTAACATGGAAAGAAGATTGCTCTCTAGTTAGAGAGCTTCTTTTCTAAAAAATTATCCATGTTAACCTAAATTGTTTAATAATAATAAACATAATATAGAGTGATAAACTTTAGCAC
>JZKD02S1762927.1:75929-87022 GCA_000966675.3 Picea glauca | reverse complement strand
GTCCCCAAAAGTATTTACATTATAAAATTCATGTCCATTGTATTTACAATAATAAAACCCATACCCAAACTACCTCACAAGGCCTAAAAACATCAACATGTGCAAGAAAATAAGTAATATCAAACAATTATCAATTTTACACAATGCCCTTCTATGGGGTCTGAATCACAACTTATGATTTACAAAGATGGACACTCTCAAATAACTCAAGGAATTTCCCCATTAGTTTATTCATTATGATGAACATGTCCTCTTTACCAATTTTTCCTTTCTCTGGTAGTTGGTTTCCTCCCGGTGTCAGATTTCCTTGCAGCACTGTCTGATTGGTTGTCTCCCTCATAGTGGTCTGCTTGGTATTCTTGTTCCTCTTTGGATGCAGATATGGATGTAAGGCCCAACAGGTGGCCTCATTATGTCCATCTATGCTACAATGGCTACAAAAACCTTTCTCCTTTAGAGGTGTATTTCCCCTACTCCTTTCTCTATGTGGAGAGAAATATTCTATCCTCGTCTTTTTCCTGGTTTCCATAACCTTCCTATACAATGATTTTCTCTTCCAACACTGGGACACTGCGTGGTTATTCTATCCACAAAAAATTCATGGTATTTGATGCCACAAGATCTATTGTATATTATTAACATGCTTATAATCGAATAGAATTTCCAAGTTCTGAGATTTGTTATACCTCAATTATTTGTCTCTGGAGTGAGACTGCAAAGAAGAACTGATCTCATATCCTTCCTTGTGATTCTCATCTCTCCCTAGACGTGTCTCGAATCCTTGAACATGAGAATATGTGCTCTTAGCCTATACTGAATCAATTTCATCCCCTGATGAGCTATTGACTTCTAGAGTCTCAGTGACTGTCCCGAGGTTTTCTTCCTGAATGGTTTTAGAGATTTCTCCAACATCCTTTGGGACATAACCTATCTCAACATATCAAGGCCAAACCACTGACTTGATGGGATCCACAATACCTTGGCCATTGGATCCAATGCCCATTCCTTCGTATCCCATTTTTCCTATCAACTTTAAGCCGATGCATGAATAATTTTGTTCAAGAACTTTAAAAGAGTGATCAACATTAATCAATAAAGGAACTAAACATGGTTTATTTACCACCATCCCAAGCTCAAAATATTGGTCTTCTTCTCGAGATGTGTCCAGTTGTTCCTGGTGAGAAGGATCATTGGATGATGCCTCTAGGAATACTCCTTGGTTTCTGGATGCATGGTTTTCATCTTCACTTTCTTGACAAAGTGTGCATGCATTTATAATGTGATGCTCGAACCCATAACTAATGAAGTTTCCATGGTCACAAAATAATCTTATCACTATCTCATTTGTAGAGCCTTCCTGTGTCTTCATCTACATGGCTTGTAATTTGTCTTGCATTCTTTGGTTCTCTTCCTCTGTAACATGCAACAATGTCTTCAATCCATAATTCATTGCTTGAAGGATTTGGTCGAGATATTGAATCTCATCGAACCACAACAGTTTTTGTGATATCACCATTCTCAACTTCAACACTTGCAATTGGTATCAAGCCTACTCTGATACCAATTGATCTGAACCCGAGTGGTGATTAGTTTCCAATAATTGTTTGATCATGTCACTCCTCCAAAGGGTCAATTATAGATCATTTACTTGAGAAGATTGCAATTAAAGTTATAGTTGAAGTCTTTATAGACTTGAATCCAAAGTGAATAAAAGCCTCTTTTATTTTCTTTATATGTTATATGTCATTCTTGCATTTAATATTATATGTGTGGAAATTCATGAAAAAGAAACATAATAACATAATACACACAATATATATGACACTTCCCTTGATAACAAAGTTCAGCCGATGTGGGATATGTCTCTGGGTCATGCTCCAAAGCTTCACCACTTTATTCTCTTCATTGTAATGACGTCTCTCCTTTACAAGTTTTAAGGCCAAAGTCCCTTTTCTGTGATGAAAGCAAGAGATCCGAATGTGATCAGGAATGTTTATAAGCTTCACAAGTTCCCTTACTCATGAGGCATCCATGATGTTGACATGGACATCATTCCCACATACTCAATACATAAAAAGAGTAACAATAATAAATGACCCCCTTCATCATGGAGCCATAGAAGGCCTTAGATTTCTACTCAGATCAAAGCATATATGCATCCCATATATAGATCCTAAAAATACAAGATTCCTGACTTCTTCGTTGGCCACTTATCTTACAAGTGCCAAAAATTCTCTATCACATGTAGCTGAAAGTTTTATGTGCAAGAAGAGAAGGAAGGAATAAAATAGAAGGAATAAGTTGGTCGTGTTGTCTTGTTGCAGCCTGTCCATGCTCCTTCAGACCTGTAACAAGCATACTATGTTGCAACATTCAATGAGAAAACAACATAATGAAAAACATGCTTACATTGGCTCTTCCAGAATTTAGCCTGCTTATCGAAGTCTTTGTTGTTGAAACAAACATCGCCATTGGATTCACGTCATCGAATTACCCAAAATAGACTATCAAATTGTTTCCATCGGGCACTGTCACCTTCAGGCCTCCTCTAGACCTCTGCCTTGATCTGCATGCAACTCTGCAATAAATTCACTGAACTACATAAAAATTTGTGCCCGGTATGGCCTCATCTAGGATGGGAATGCTTGTCCTTCGTCCCATGCATTGGTGAACACTATTTCTTAAATTAAAACTTGGGCGGATTTACCAACTCAACCGTTTGGCCTAATGGTTTTCCGATGGATAAACTAGTGTTATTGTTGGGGAGGTCTCAGGGTCAAACCCACGGGCCTCCATTTTTGGTGCGTCATTCAATCAACCACCAAAATAGTGCTAACTGGGGCAGACTGCAACTAATTTTGCAGACTTCTAGTTGTTGGTTCGGATATGGCGGAAGCTTGCCAGACTTACAAATAGGTTTAGACCATGTATGGCGGGGTTTGCCACTAGACTTGGTGGAACCACCGCTATTTTTGCGGAAAAGGGTTGGCCATTGGCCAACCCTTTTTTTTTTTAATTTGAATTTTCTATTTTCTGGCCCTCCTTGGGCCTTTTCCCACTGCCACGTGGCAACCATCCATTGACCCACATGTCTGCCAAGTCATCTACCTACATGTAAGTTGTTTTACTTACTGAATGGATGCCACTTGTCACATTTTCTTTAGGCCATGTGGCATATCCTGGGTGGGGCCACATGGTGTCACCTCGGGGTGTCGCGTGTCACAATTTCATTGTCCCATTTGGAAACCCCAAAGTGCTAAATAATCATGCCACATGGCACGTTGTCATTGGGCCACATCAACATGATGACATCATTCTAATATCATTGCCAATGCACTTGCCACATCACCTGCCACGTCCTGTACATATTCCATGTGTCTTCCACGTCCTGTACGGTCTGCCACATGGTTGTATGGACTACCATGTGGCAATTTCTCATTGGTCCACATGTTGACCTGAAAATGCCAAAAAATAGGCGACACGTGGCAGCGTCTAGTGCTACCACGTCATCATGTTGAAGTCATAATGACACATGTTGATATATGATAGTGCCACGTACCCTGTACGGATGCTGACATCATCTATACTAATGTTGACATCTGCAGTACAGATGTTAACTCATCCATGTTTACTAGGCTAGGTTGACCAAAACTTTGACTACCAATATCTTTCGATCTGTAACTCCGTTTGACAAACAATTTACGCCATTAAAAATATTACAAAACTCTCTTCACGAAAATATTAGTTTTTCTGAGCTTTGAGGACTTTGAATTTTTTCCCTTTCTCATTTTTTGAGGCCATTCTGAGCCTCCTAAGACACTTCTGAAACTTCTACAATGTTCCCTAGATCCTTCTAGATCACATTTTGATGTTTGATGCATCCTGGCTGATCTCGAGTCCAAGTTAGAAATATAGTAGAACCATGTTCTTCATCAAGAACCTATCATGCAAAATCTTCTTGACTGCAACAATTGTCGAATTCAAGCAACTGGTGATCAAAATATCATCAACATATAGAACTAAGAGTAGAAGTGAATCAACCATCCTGATCATGTAAACATTTGGGTCTGATTTACAATGTATAAAGTTTTGTGACAATAGGTAGGATTCCATCTTGGAATACCATGCCCTCGGAGCCTACTTGAGGCCATAAAGAGATTTCTTCATTCGACAGACCAAAGAGGAATCCTGTATAAATCCCTAGGGCTGCTCCATGTAGATATCCTCAGAGAGATCATCGTGAAGAAATGCATTCTTCATGTCCATCTTATGGATTTCCCATCCCTTTTCTTATGTAATAGAAAGTTCCAAATGTATGGAATCCATCTTTGTTACTAGAGAGAAGGTATCATCATAGTCAATACCATGCACATGTTGAAAGAATTTGGAAAAAAGCATGGATTTGTATTTGCTAATATGTCCATCCACTGTGCTCTTGGTCCTATAGACCCATCTGCACCTAACATGTTTCCTTCCATAAGGAAGGGGAACAGGATCCTAAGTCTAGTTCCCGAGGAAGGAGTTGTACTCCTCTTGCATGGAAGATTACCAAAAGGGATTTCTAGTAGCCTTTCCATAAGACTGTGGATTTGAAGACTGAACTAAGAAAATATGCCTAGAGGGAAATGGTTCAGTGGTAGTGAGTGTAATAGGAGGATCCTTGAAATTAGATCGAGTTCTCCTAGTATCAGCTAGATCACCAACAATATCCCTTGCATCCTGAAGAGTAGTCACAGCCCACTTGGGCCTCTACTCTTGCTCTGCACCTGCATCTAGATGCACTAACTCTGCATCTAACTGTACTGACTCTTTATCTGGATCATCAGAATCCTCTGAATTAGAACTCTCATATGAAGATTTTAAGAACCTGAATAGATATACAAATATAATCACCACAAATATTGAATACACAATAGATCCACAAAGCAATATAGAAGAAATCACACTATATTATTACCAAACCCTTGAGGTAGGGCAACACCATACGATGGATCCTNCTGCCACGTGGTGACCATCCATTGACCCACATGTCTGCCAAGTCATCTACCTACATGTAAGTTGTTTTACTTACTGAATGGATTCCACTTGTCACATTGTCTTTAGGCCATGTGGCATATCCTGGGTGGGGCCACATGGTGTCACCTCGGGGTGTCGTGTGTCACAATTTCATTGTCCCATTTGGAAACCCCAAAGTGCTGAATAATCATGCCACGTGGCACGTTGTCATTGGACCACATCAACATGCTGCCGTCATTCTAATATCATTGCCAATGCACTTGCCACATCACCTGCCACGTCCTGTACGGTCTGCCACATGGTTGTATGGACTACCATGTGGCAATTTCTTATTGGTCCACATGTCGACCTGAAAATGCCAAAAAATAGGTGACACGTGGCAGCGTCTAGTGCTACCACGTCATCATGTTGAAGTCATAATGACACACGTTGATATATGATAGTGCCACGTACCCTGTACGGATGCTGACATCATCCATACTAATGTTGACATCTGCAGTACAAATGTTAACTCATCCATGTTTACTAGGCTAGGTTGACCAAAACTTTGACTACCAATATCTTTCGATCCGTAACTCCGTTTGATAAACAATTTACGCCATTAAAAATATTACAAAACTCTCTTCACGAAAATATTAGTTTTTCTGATCTTTGAGGACTTTGAATTTTTTCCCTTTCTCATTTTTTGAGGCCATTCTGAGCCTCCTAAGACACTTCTGAAACTTCTACGATGTTCCCTATATCCTTCTAGATCACATTTTGATGTTTGATGCGCCCTGGCTGATCTCGAGTCCAAGTTAGAAATATAGTAGAACCATGTTCTTCATCAAGAACCTATCATGCAGAATCTTCTTGACTGCAACAATTGTCGAATTCAAGCAACTGGTGATCAAAATATCATCAACATATAGAACTAAGAGTAGAAGTGAATCAACCATCCTAAGCATGTAAACATTTGGGTCTGATTTACAATGTATAAAGTTTTGTGACAATAGGTAGGATTCCATCTTGGAATACCATGCCCTCGGAGCCTACTTGAGGCCATAAAGAGATTTCTTCATTCGACAGACCAAAGAGGAATCCTGTATAAATCCCTAGGGCTGCTCCATGTAGATATCCTCAGAGAGATCATCGTGAAGAAATGCATTCTTCATGTCCATCTTATGGATTTCCCATCCCTTTTCTTATGTAATAGAAAGTTCCAAATGTATGGAATCCATCTTTGTTACTAGAGAGAAGGTATCATCATAGTCAATACCATGCACATGTTGAAAGAATTTGGAAAAAAGCATGGATTTGTATTTGCTAATATGTCCATCCACTGTGCTCTTGGTCCTATAGACCCATCTGCACCTAACATGTTTCCTTCCATAAGGAAGGGGAACAGGATCCTAAGTCTAGTTCCCGAGGAAGGAGTTGTACTCCTCTTGCATGGAAGATTACCAAAAGGGATTTCTAGTAGCCTTTCCATAAGACTGTGGATTTGAAGACTGAACTAAGAAAATATGCCTAGAGGGAAATGGTTCAGTGGTAGTGAGTGTAATAGGAGGATCCTTGAAATTAGATCGAGTTCTCCTAGTATCAGCTAGATCACCAACAATATCCCTTGCATCCTGAAGAGTAGTCACAGCCCACTTGGGCCTCTACTCTTGCTCTGCACCTGCATCTAGATGCACTAACTCTGCATCTAACTGTACTGACTCTTTATCTGGATCATCAGAATCCTCTGAATTAGAACTCTCATATGAAGATTTTAAGAACCTGAATAGATATACAAATATAATCACCACAAATATTGAATACACAATAGATCCACAAAGCAATATAGAAGAAATCACACTATATTATTACCAAACCCTTGAGGTAGGGCAACACCATACGATGGATCCTNCTAGTATCAGCTAGATCACCAACAATATCCCTTACATCCTAAAGAGTAGTCACAACCCACTTGGGCCTCTACTCTTGCTCTGCACTTGCATCTAGATACTAACTCTGCATCTAACTGTACTGACTCTTTATCTGGATCATCAGAATCCTCTAAATTAGAACTCTCATCTGAATATTTTAAGAACCTGAATAGATCTAAAAATATAATCACCACAAATATTGAATACACAATAGATCCACAAAGCAATATAGAAGAAATCACACTATATTATTACCAAACCCTTGAGGTAGGGCAACACCATACGATGGATCCTATTATGGAAGGGATCCTCTCCTGTTCACTTTCCTCTTCGAGTGGGAATCCTCCTATTGAGCTACTACTCCAAATACAATGATTATCTTCATATCCCATTACATTGCTTGAACCTCTTTATATAGTGCTACCATCACCTAAGAACATTCTAGAGGAGGAATATTCTAGAAGTCCTCTTACATTTATTATATCTAACTACCCATTTATTATATCTAACTACCATAGTGGGCCTTATTTAATAATATAGTCGACCTAGTCCACCTTACATTGAATGGCCTCCACTATTATCACTATGGGCCCTCTAGCCCCCCCCACTACCTCTCTAGCTACCTTACAAAAGAAGAGTCAGCATGTGCATGCTCATCATCTCAGATAGGTGGAAGAATGAAGGTTTTTGCATGCAGTTGTTGAGGTACATGCGAGACACTTTCCTCGAATTGAACACTATGCTCAATGATGATATGGTCTGAGGAAAGATCAATAAGTCTATATCCCTTCACACCATCAGGGTATCCAAAAAAATACACTCAATGCTTTGTGGATCAAGTGCCTTCCTCTTTTCAGAGGGAATTTGAGCCCATGCACGTGAACCAAAAATGTGAAAGTGAGTCACTTTTGGTTTGACTCCGCTCCAAGCCTTATAGGGGGTCTTATCCTTCATAGATCTATGGGGAGATATGTTTTGGATGTAGTTTTCACAATTAAGTTCTTCAACCCATAGTCTCTGTGGAAATAACTTTTCATGTAGCATGCAAGATGCCATCTCTTTTCGAGATCTATTTTTCTGCTCAACAACTTCATTTTAAATGGATGTCTTGTAGACCATCAACCAATATTTTCTTGCTAATTTGTTGCATATATATGAAATTCAAATTCCTAGATATTTCATGCCATATCCTACTGCTTTCATCAGCATGGGTAAGCAGTAAAGAAGAATATGGTTCAATAAATTTAGAAAATGTATACAATCTAGATTGATGATTTACCTCACCGGTAGAAACCCTGGAATTGGTTTACATTTCATAGATGTCCACTGCATTAGGTGTGAATATGAATTTCTTTCTGGTGCCAGAATTCATCATCTGATACATGGAGAGAAGATTGACAGAAAGTTTGGGAATGTGCAACACATTCTTAAAGCTTCCGTTGGTGAGTTCAATCCTTCCTTTGTCAGTGACCTTGACTGGAGAGTTGTCCCCCATCAGAATAGGAGGAACTTTACATGAATACAATGGATAATAGAATGCTTTTGTGGTATCCATGTGATGCTATGCTCCTAAATATACGATCCAAGCATCATGAGAGGAGTTGATGGCAATCAAGGCATGGTCATAATTTCCTTTCTTGGGATTCTAATCTTCTGACTTCTTCTTCTTGGAACCGTCGGGGATGCGATCTCCAAGGTTGTTTTTCTAAATTATTTTAGTCATTATATCTATTTGTTTTTGTATGCATGCGGATTATGGATGGAATCCTTTATGGTAGTATGTCCATTTCTCCCTTTTCTTCCCTTTCCAACTTTAGATCTGGAGCCATTGGTGAAGGGTTTTGAGTACCCTTCCTTCTTCAGATTTGCATGAGATTTCCTTTTGTATTTATCTTTATATTTCTGATATTGATGATCACTTCCATCTTTCATAGTAAGTGCATGCACCTTTGGGCCTTTGATTTTTCCCATGTTGATGAACTTGGTTTTCTTTTGTGTCATGGATTCAATAAATTCCTCAAGAGAAGGCATCTTCCAGGTGCCTCCAAAGGCGAATTTGACTAAGTGGAATGTAGATACAAACATGGATAATTCAAGACCAAGTTTGGAGATAATAGTGAGAACCATTTGTTTCTCCTCCTTAGATTTATCAACCCCGCAATCTTTGAGTTGCGACAAAAAATCCTTGTATTTTGTAAAGAAATATTGGAGATTTTCGAAGATTTTTGGATCCAATGTGAGAAATTCCACCTCGAGCGTGTGTCCCCTCATCTTATCCTATTTTCCAAAGAGACCTTCCATGGTGTTCCAGGATTCATTGGGGGTTTTACAGGAAGATATGTGAAAAAGGAGACAGGGAGAAATGAGACTGCAAATTGTTCTGAATGCTTCATCCATTCAATTTTGATAATTGTATTTTTCTATGGCTGAAGTTGGTTCTATTTATGTATTCTTGGTTAACCTATACAATCCTATGCTTAGAATATGCATGACCATATTATCCTTCCATGAAAAGAAGTTGTAAGGTGTAAGAATGAATTCTTTTGGGAATTCCATTTTTTCGTTGTCTTCAATATTTGGTACCTGTAAAATACAATTTGGTGTAGCTTTTCTTAGCAGTTCATCGGCAATGATACTATGTAAATGTTTTGAACCTACACACAATATATATAGGTAGAAAATACCACACACATTGGTAGAGATAAATTGAGAAAGAAGAAGCAAGAGAGAAAGAATAGAAGAATTCTCGTTAATCATAATGAATAATGAATAATTTACACATGATATACTCTTTATAAATCAACCAATGCACACTAGAGGTGAATCCAATGTGCCATAGTGTTGGTCTAGATTGATTTGTACACACACCAATAGTTACATGAGTGAACTTCCACCTAGCCTAGTCTCTCAGGTAGTTATGAGAGTGAACTGTCACCTAGCTGAGTTGATTAGTCTACCAGTCTTCAATTAACTGACTGAAACAGAGTGAAGTGAGGAGGAGATCATAGAATCATGGGTAATGAGATAGTATGGTGATGATCCAAATGTTTCATGGTGACAAAACCAATGTAGGATCTAGACTCCACTCAACTAGTCAATCTGAAGTGAAAACTAAAGAGAATATTCTCCTAGAGTAATATTCTCACTAAACTTTAAGACACTAGATAAAGACTGATAAACAAGGAAAAACCTTAGGAAAAAGAAATCCTAGGTGTGTGTGAAGTAACTCCAACAAAAGGTACTATTCTTCAAACCTTGTTTCTTGACAAGAATCATCAAAATTCAAACTCAATATCTCTACCTAATACCCTACTAACCTAAACTAACTTGCTAACCTAGTCTAGGAATACTAACCACTAATTTGTTGTTGTTATAATCACTGCTACAACCATCATTTTGCATCCTATCCAAACTTGTTTGACCACTTAAATCAATCTAGAAATTGTATAAGGAAAGGTACAATCAACAAAGACTAAAGTGTCCATCGAATTTCCTTTCTAAATACCTTTTTGAATATTTTACTACTGTTTTCATTACTTTATTTTGTTGTTGCTACAATTATCATTGGAATCATGTTAGAGTTTATTTTTTGATTGATATATATCTAGAAATTGTATGAGACAAGTGTTATCATTTAAAGACTTCACAATATCTTGTTATATTGTCTATTCAAGTGCACTTTATGGATGTTATTACAGTTGTCATTAATTAACTATTGTTGCTATATATTTATCACTTGATTCATACATTGGTTGGTAGTAGTCACCTCTATAAACCTGAAGTATTGTTGAAGCATTCATCATCACTTTTTGTTGTCATAATTTTTGTTGTTGTATTGGTAAGGGGTAGGTACACTTTATTCTCCTTTGCTTCATCCAACAAGACTTAATTTTTTTTTGAGTGACCTAGAGAGAAGGGTGGTTAGCCTTACCCTTTCCCTTTACCCCCCTAGGTCTTGGGACGTCTCCCTTGGAGTGGATTTCTCCTTATCCTAAAGAGATAGAGGTAACCTATTGGGGTGATAGTGATAGGACTACCTCTATATTACGTCAATATAAGCCTACATTCCTTCAGGCTCTGGGAAAGTATAGATTGAGAAATAACACTTTTGGCGTCGTTGTCAGGGAACATCGAGTCAATCTTCCTCGAATGAAATTTTCCAGTAAG
>JZKD02S1762916.1:88080-109203 GCA_000966675.3 Picea glauca | reverse complement strand
TATAGCGATAACCAAGCTTTACAATTCATAACCAGACAAGAAAAATTGAATCAGAGGCATGCGAAGTGGATTGAGTATATGCAGAATTTTACTTTTGCCATAAAACATATCGTTGGGAATGCTAACAAAGTTGATGATGCATTGAGCAGGAGATGTTTGACTCTGCAGGAATTTCAGGTAAAGACCTTAGGGTTTGAACACCTTGAGGAAATGTACTGTGATGATCCAGATTTCAAAGAAGCATACGAAGCATGCGCGAATCTTGCGCTAAGAGATAGGAGCCAGTGGACAGAGTATATGATTCAAGAGGGATTTTTGTTCAAGGGAAATTAATTGTGCATACCAAAATGCTCAATGAGGGATAACCTTTTGAAGGAAAAACATAGTGGAGAATTGGTTGGACATTTCGGCCATGATAAGACATTTGCACAGTTGAGCAGTTCATACTATTGGCCAGGTATGATAAACAGATGTGATAAAATTCGTGAACAGATGTAGAATCTGCCAACATGCAAAAGGTAAAAGACAGAACATTGGATTGTATCAACAATTGTCCATACCGGAGAGGCCTTGAGATGCAATAAGCATGGATTTTGTGTTGGGACTGCCAAGAACGCAAAGAGGATGTGATTCCATATTTGTGGTGGTGGATAGATTTTCAAAGATGGCACACTTTATCCCATGCCAGAAGACTAGTGATGCAACACATGTTGCAAATCTGTTCTTTAAGGAAGTTGTGAGACTTCACGGCCTACCCAAAAGCATTGTCTCGGAGAGAGACACAAAATTTGTTGGTCATTTTTAGAGAACATTGTGAAAGAAGTTAGGAACAGATTTGTCCTTCAGCTCAGCCTATCACCCTCAGACAGATGGGCAGACTGAGGTGGTAAACATAAGTTTGGGGAACTTGTTGAGAACTCTGGTAACCGAGCACCATAATCAGTGGGATCGGATTCTGCCACAAGCAGAATTTGCATACAACAACTCACCAAACAGGAGCACTGGGAAGAGCCCATTCCAAATATTGTATGGGATGCAACGCAGGGGAGTATCTGAGTTGAGAGACTTGGAATAGAGTGAGATCAGAAGCACTGGAGCAGAAGATTTTGCTGCAGAAATGTAGAAGCTCCATAGCTAGATCAGGGGGCAGTTGCAGAGTTCTAGCCAAGAGTACAAGCGCAGAGCTGATCAACATCGCAGAGAACTTCAATTTGAAGTAGGAGATCAGGTTCTAGCACATCTCAGGAAGGAAAGGTTCCCTAGAGGGACATATAACAAGCTAAAGATGAAGAAGATAGGACCGTGTAAGATCTTGAGGAAGTTTGATGCAAACGCCTATGAGATCGCGCTACCAGATGATGTGGGCATATCGCTCATATTCAACGTCTCGGACCTGTATCCTTACAGGAAGGATGACACAGAGGAATCAACAAATCAAAAGAAGATTCAGTGGGAAAAACAAATGCCTATAGCAGAAAAACCACAGATGGAAAAGATCATTGATCAGAGGATTGGTAAGAAGACCAAGAGGAAGACCTATTTTCAATATTTGGTCAAGTGGAAGGGACGCACGATAGAAGATGTCAATTGGGAGAGTGAAGTTGATATCCAGAAGCATGGAAAGTAGGTATAGGGGTCCATGAATTTTTCTCCAGGGGGAGTATGATGCAAGAGCATCGTCAGCAAGTAAACATGGCAGGACAACTCAGTGCCTGAGGACCAATTCGGAATCTCGAATGATGGCCGATACTGCAATCTTTTGAAGCTAATAGAAAACAAAAGAGGAAATATCACGCGCGTGGAGACAAAATGAGCACGCGTGACTTGGGAGTTAACCCTAGTCTCGATGTAACCACAATTAGGTAGCAGTTAGTTTGTTTTCTTTTGTATAAAGAGAGGTTTTGTACACCCTAAAGGAGGGTTACGAGAATTATGAGCAAGTAGGAATTTGTGAACATGAGTTATTACTTTGATTTTAGTTGTAACCATTTTCTTGATTTTGAATGAAGATAATAGAGGAAAATTGATCCAATGTATGGTGTGAATATTGTTTACAATTTCCCTCTTGTTGTTGTTAATCTTTTCAAGAATGAATGAATCTTGCTACGAGTGTATGTAGCTTTGAAATGCTTGCATAAAATTTAAAATCGTTTTTCTTCGTGGTGCAAGGTGTGCACACAGTCCGCAAGGAGTGCGTTGACAAGGTTTGTTTCAACTCGTAAAGCTCATAAGAAATAGCGTAAAATTTCCTTTGCAAGGAGTGCAAGGTGACTGTTGCAAGTTGTGCACAGTCATCCGCAAGAATCAAGATCTTGCGTAAGAATCTGCTGCAAGGAGTGCACAGATCCAGAATCCAATCCGCAAGGAGTGCGTCGACAGAGTTTGTCTCGATTCGTAAGCTCAAGAGGAACAGTGTAAGGTTTCTCTGCAGGAAGTGTAAAGCGATTGCCGCAAGGTGTGCACAGTTGTCGCAAGAACTCAAATCTTGGGTAAAGATCGGTTGCAAAGAGTGCACAGGTCTGGAATTCGACGAAGAGTCGAAGCGACTCCGTAAAGAAGTCGAAGGACGAGAACAAAGGAACGTCGGGAAGGAAAGAAAGAATTATTTTCAAGAATCTTTGGATCTGAGTTTGACGAATTTCCCGGAAAAGCAAGAAGTGCTTGGGAAATCGAAATCTTTGAGGAGATCAAGCTCAGGACGGGTAGCACTTTCCAAGAAGTGCGAACGAGATCCAAGAAGCGGACTCGTAGGAAGGATAAAGGTCGAAGCCTTTAAATCTTTCGAAAATCTTCTAAGTTAGAAGAAAGCGTAAGCTCAAGGGAAAAGATCTGGATCGTCCGACCAACGTCCAGAGAACGAGGAGTGAGCGCAAAGAAAAAGATCGCAGCCATCCAATCTAAGCACAAAGCAAAGATCTCAGTCGTTCGATCTGAGAGCCAGAGAAAGGATCTTAGCCGTCTGATCTGCGCACAAAAGGGTCGTAGTCGTCCGATCAAGGTAAGGTGCACTAACGATAAACCTTTGAAAGTGTACAGGAGAATCGGACTTACGAAACTCTGAAATCATCAGAGCCGTCCATTGTCAAGGAGGACACGTGGCGAGAGATCGGCATTTCGCTGACTCGCAGAGTGGAAAGGTCAAAGGGCAGAGCCGTGAGAATTTGCGAAGTGTGAACTCACGAAAGGATCACAGCGATTGATCATTCTGAAATCATCGAGACCGTCCATCATCAAGGACACATGACGAAAGATCAGCATTTCGTTGACTCGTGACTCAAAGAAGTCAAAGGCAAAGTTACAAAAACTCGCGAAACGCGAAATCGCGACGTGCTCGAAAGATTGGCCCACGGTCATAGCAAAGGGTCACATCGGTGAAGGAGAATAGAGGGGTTAGCATGCGCTAAGCTCCTGTCGGGATTTCAGAAGTCAGGAGAGTCGGAGTGACTTGCATGCAAAGGCTCGATACGCGAAGTCGCGATGCGCCTTTCGATTAGGCGACTGGTCACAGCCTTAGTCACATAAAGGGAGGGGCTTAACCAGCAGAGCTAGCGTCTAAATACGTTGAAGCTTAAAGGCGTTAAGGAGAAAGCCACGGGTTCCATATAACCTACACTTTAAGGGAAAGAGGGCCTATTAAGTGGATTTGAGGTTCTTGAGGGCCAAAGAGTCAATCAGACTCAGTTTCTTGATCGATCCTAGATCGGAAGGTCGCGCAGTCCTTAGGAGAGAAGAGGGGTCTGCATAATTTTCATTCTCAAAGGACTTTTGTTGGTCAAGAGAGGAAGAGGCATAGGGAGCCAAGAGTTGCATTGTACTAAAGATTGTCGAAATGAGCAATAAGTCTTCATTTGAAACTAGTTTTGTCATTTGAGTTTCCAGGGAAAAATTCATGTGTCAATTATGAGTTTTATAGTGATGGTTGTGTGAATGTGTTGGTTGTTGTGTTGTTTTCTCTATCTATAAGTTGAAATGGAATTGCTCTATAGTTTAATGGTTGTCTATGTGTTGTTTAGCGAGGACAAATTCTTTACCAACTATGTTTGAGGTTGTTTTCTTGGTTACAGAGTCCATGAGCCATCAAACCAATCCAACAACTCTTCAATTGCTTTTGTTCATCCATTTCGGAGATGGGAGATCAATGGTTCACCTTCCAAAGCTATTGCAAATGAATAGGGAGTTGCTAATTTAGTTTTCACATGATTGTTAGTGCATTTCTCTCTCTTATAGCTCATCCTCACTCCTTGAGTTAAATTTCTCTACTGCCTAAGTGTCTTCCATTTTCCTAGGTCGTACTCCCCCCTCGAGACGTGTTTTCCTTGTTGGCTAGTGTTCTCTAGCTTCCCAAGGGTCGTGCACTTTAATTTTCCACTTACCTAGCCAACTACATTTTACCTGCAGGTCGTGCACACTCCCTAAATTGCAATTTCTTCGTTGGCTGACGTTTTTCTAATTCCTCACAGGCCGTACGTCCTCCCTGGACTACAGATTCAATCCCTAGTTTGATTAAATTGATTCCTGGACGCATTTCCTTTAGCCTGGTCAACTTCTCAGTGACTTGGTCGATTCTCTCTCACTTGGTCGACTGATCATCGGCTGGTCAATTCCCTCTTACCTAGTTGACTTCTAATTGGTCAATCAATTCCTTCTCATCTGATTGATTCTCTCTCACTTGGTCGACTTCTCATTGGCTGGTCAATTCTCTCTCGCTTGGTCGACTTATCATTGGCTGGTCAATTTTGGATGGGCTATATGCCTCTTCTAATTGGAAATTAGACGAGTGTTCATATTTAATGGAGTTTATGGTAAATTCAATGCATTATTGTGCTTAGAGAAACAACATGTTCTACACAGAGAAACATGGTGTAACTTCTCTAATAACTTGAGCATAGAGAGTGTTTTATCTATGGAAAATTTTAAGGATCCATATTTTTTTTAAAGTGTAGAAATCTTGGTGAATTTTACTAAATCTTCAAATATAAATCTTGGTGAATTTTACTAATTCTTCAAATGCCAATCATAAAATGTTTGACAATACTTTTGTAAAAATATTCAAATTTCTAAGGGTTTTATATAGTTTCTAGAAGAACTTGGCAATTTTTATAGTAAAATACTTTTATCTTATAGAATTTGAGCGAATCATTTTAGGAAAAAATAGAAATTGACAAATTGTTTTTGGAAAAAAACATGAAAATTTAGCCCTTAAAATTTTCCCTAATTCTATCACTGTGGATATTAGGTGAAAAGATGAATCTATGGTAATTACGAATACATATTTGGTTAGTATACAAACTCTCTTGTCGAATGCACATGTACCCAAGATCAGGTCACTTGAATTTATAGCCAAGAAGTTAATTGCAGCTTTGGACTGCTCTGGGAAGCGCTGTAGATTACTTTGGGTGAATTATCTTTGTCCCAATATCAAGCGTGGAAACATTTCCCCTGAAGAAGNGTGACTTGGGAGTTAACCCTAGTCTCGATGTAACCACAATTAGGTAGCAGTTAGTTTGTTTTCTTTTGTATAAAGAGAGGTTTTGTACACCCTAAAGGAGGGTTACGAGAATTATGAGCAAGTAGGAATTTGTGAACATGAGTTATTACTTTGATTTTAGTTGTAACCATTTTCTTGATTTTGAATGAAGATAATAGAGGAAAATTGATCCAATGTATGGTGTGAATATTGTTTACAATTTCCCTCTTGTTGTTGTTAATCTTTTCAAGAATGAATGAATCTTGCTACGAGTGTATGTAGCTTTGAAATGCTTGCATAAAATTTAAAATCGTTTTTCTTCGTGAGCCGGTGCAAGGTGTGCACACAGTCCGCAAGGAATGCGTTGACAAGGTTTGTTTCGACTCGTAAAGCTCATGAGAAATAGCGTAAGATTTCCTTTGCAAGGAGTGCAAGGTGACTATTGCAAGGAGTGCACAGTCATCCGCAAGAATCAAGATCTTGCATAAGAATCTGCTGCAAGGAGTGCACAGATCCAGAATCCAATCCGCAAGGAGTGCGTCGACAGAGTTTGTCTCGATTCGTAAGCTCAGGAGGAACAGTGTAAGGTTTCTCTGCAGGAAGTGTAAAGCGATTGCCGCAAGGTGTGCACAGTTGTCGCAAGAACTCAAATCTTGGGTAAAGATCTGTTGCAAAGAGTGCACGGGTCTGGAATTCGACGAAGAGTCGAAGCGACTCCGTAAAGAAGTCGAAGGACGAGAACAAAGGAACGTCGAGAAGGCAAGAAAGAATTATTTTCAAGAATCTTTGGATCTGAGTTTGACGAATTTCCCGGAAAAGCAAGAAGTGCTTGGGAAATCGAAATCTTTGAGGAGATCAAGCTCAGGAGGGGTAGCACTTTCCAAGAAGTGCGAACGAGATCCAAGAAGCGGACTCGTAGGAAGGATAAAGGTCGAAGCCTTTAAATCTTTCGAAAATCTTCTAAGTTAGAAGAAAGTGTAAGCTCAAGGGAAAAGATCTGGACCGTCCGACCAACGTCCAGACAACGAGGAGTGAGCGCAAAGAAAAAGATCGCAGCCATCCGATCTAAGCACAAAGCAAAGATCTCAGTCGTTCGATCTGAGAGCCAGAGAAAGGATCTTCGTCGTCTGATCTGCGCACAAAAGGGTCGTAGCCGTCCGATCAAGGTAAGGTGCACTAACGATAAACCTTTGAAAGTGTACAGGAGAATCAGACTTACGAAACTCTGAAATCATCGGAGTTGTCCATTGTCAAGGAGGACACGTGGCGAGAGATCGACATTTCGCTGACTCGCAGAGTGGAAAGGTCAAAGGGCAGAGCCGTGAGGATTCGCGAAGTGTGAACTCACGAAAGGATCACAGCGGTTGATCGTTCTGAAATCATCGAGACCGTCCATCATCAAGGACACATGACGAAAGATCAGCGTTTCATTGACTCGTGACTCAAAGAAGTCAAAGGCAAAGTTACAAGAACTCGCGAAACACGAAATCGCGACGTGCTCGAAAGATTGGCCCACGGTCATAGCAAAGGGTCACATCGGTGAAGGAGAATAGAGGGGTTAGCATGCGCTAACCTCCTGTCGGGATTTCAGAAGTCGGGAGAGTCGGAGTGACTCGCATGCAAAGGCTCGATACGCGAAGTCGCGATGCGCCTTTTGATTAGGCGACTGGTCACAGCCTTAGTCACATAAAGGGAGGGGCTTAACCAGCAGAGCTAGCATCTAAATACGCTGAAGCTTAAAGGCGTTAAGGAGAAAGCCACTGGTTCCATATAACCTACACTTTAAAGTAAAGAGGGCCTATTAAGTGGATTTGAGGTTCTTGAGGGCCAAAAAGTCAATCAGACTCAGTTTCTTGATCGATCCTAGACCGGGAGGTCGCGCAGTCCTTAGGAGAGAAGAGGGGTCTGCATCATTTTCATTCTCAAAGGACTTTTGTTGGTCAAGAGAGGAAGAGGCATAGGGAGCCAAGAGTTGCATTGTACTAAAGATTGTCGAAATGAGCAATAAGTCTTCATTTGAAACTAGTTTTGTCATTTGAGTTTCCAGGGAAAAATTCATGTGTCAATTATGAGTTTTATAGTGATGGTTGTGTGAATGTGTTGGTTGTTGTGTTGTTTTCTCTATCTATAAGTTGAAATGGAATTGCTCTATAGTTTAATGGTTGTCTATGTGTTGTTTAGCGAGGACAAATTCTTTACCAACTATGTTTGAGGTTGTTTTCTTGGTTACAGAGTCCATGAGCCATCAAACCAATCCAACAACTCTTCAATTGCTTTTGTTCATCCATTTCGGAGATGGGAGATCAATGGTTCACCTTCCAAAGCTATTGCAAATGAATAGGGAGTTGCTAATTTAGTTTTCACATGATTGTTAGTGCATTTCTCTCTCTTATAGCTCATCCTCACTCCTTGAGTTAAATTTCTCTACTGCCTAAGTGTCTTCCATTTTCCTAGGTCGTACTCCCCCCTCGAGACGTGTTTTCCTTGTTGGCTAGTGTTCTCTAGCTTCCCAAGGGTCGTGCACTTTAATTTTCCACTTACCTAGCCAACTACATTTTACCTGCAGGTCGTGCACACTCCCTAAATTGCAATTTCTTCGTTGGCTGACGTTTTTCTAATTCCTCACAGGCCGTACGTCCTCCCTGGACTACAGATTCAATCCCTAGTTTGATTAAATTGATTCCTGGACGCATTTCCTTTAGCCTGGTCAACTTCTCAGTGACTTGGTCGATTCTCTCTCACTTGGTCGACTGATCATCGGCTGGTCAATTCCCTCTTACCTAGTTGACTTCTAATTGGTCAATCAATTCCTTCTCATCTGATTGATTCTCTCTCACTTGGTCGACTTCTCATTGGCTGGTCAATTCTCTCTCGCTTGGTCGACTTATCATTGGCTGGTCAATTTTGGATGGGCTATATGCCTCTTCTAATTGGAAATTAGACGAGTGTTCATATTTAATGGAGTTTATGGTAAATTCAATGCATTATTGTGCTTAGAGAAACAACATGTTCTACACAGAGAAACATGGTGTAACTTCTCTAATAACTTGAGCATAGAGAGTGTTTTATCTATGGAAAATTTTAAGGATCCATATTTTTTTTAAAGTGTAGAAATCTTGGTGAATTTTACTAAATCTTCAAATATAAATCTTGGTGAATTTTACTAATTCTTCAAATGCCAATCATAAAATGTTTGACAATACTTTTGTAAAAATATTCAAATTTCTAAGGGTTTTATATAGTTTCTAGAAGAACTTGGCAATTTTTATAGTAAAATACTTTTATCTTATAGAATTTGAGCGAATCATTTTAGGAAAAAATAGAAATTGACAAATTGTTTTTGGAAAAAAACATGAAAATTTAGCCCTTAAAATTTTCCCTAATTCTATCACTGTGGATATTAGGTGAAAAGATGAATCTATGGTAATTACGAATACATATTTGGTTAGTATACAAACTCTCTTGTCGAATGCACATGTACCCAAGATCAGGTCACTTGAATTTATAGCCAAGAAGTTAATTGCAGCTTTGGACTGCTCTGGGAAGCGCTGTAGATTACTTTGGGTGAATTATCTTTGTCCCAATATCAAGCGTGGAAACATTTCCCCTGAAGAAGGGGATTGTCTTGGCATCTCAAAGCCAACAAACCAAACCACTAGAAATAGAACAAGACATGCTCATAACCCTATTGATGAAAGGGCTACTATATTGTTGAGAATTGGGCCTTGGTTTTCCCTAGCACTCAAACCAGTGAAACCAAATCTGAAGATAGAGAAGATTTATTGGCCACCATAAGCAAGTAACCAGCAAGGTAACCCATTACACAAACAGAAGCATCCTCACATGCCTTCAAAAGAATAGTGAGGAGAGAGGTGTTGTAGAGAATTTGCACTCACAATTGCATTGTGCACAAAAGCCTCGAAGATCAATCTTAAAAATGTAGCACTTGACATCCAACAGAGTTAGAGACCTGACATTGATTGGCACATTGAAAACCAAGGTTCATTTGCCATTGCATTGTTGTCTGGTTTCTTGTGTGCAGGTTACACAATGAAAGGAACCAGATAATTAACCCTGATCAAAGGTTACACAGAGAACATAAGCCTTGTAGCCATTCTGAAAATAGAGATCTCTGTACAAGACTGAGACATACACCAAAAGTTTAATTCCACAGAGAATCCATGTTGGTGAAGCGAGTGGGCTATAAGTCCCTCATTTACAGAGCACAGTAAGAGTTCTAGTTTCTTTAACTTGTCCAATAAAACCATAAAATCAGGGCTTCTGCCTAAAAGTGCCTTCATGGCTGCCCTCTTCATATAGGGAAAAATTGAAAATATAAGCAAAATCCTTAAAGATCTTATTCACTATTCATATGTTCATATTCATGCACCCGATCTATTCATATAATCCCAGGCATGATATTCACTTCGCTGCCCAAAGCTTGATGTTAGAGTATTCTAAGCATCAATAGAAGTCGGAAGAGAACTTGACTCTTTATAGTCACATATCTTTGTACGAGCACATACTAGGAGCTTAACTCTAGAATTTGTTCAAGAAGAGAGCACTCCCCCACGCTTATAAGAGGGACAACTTGTCCCTCAATATTTGCGACTACATGCCCCATCACATGCCCTTATGAGTGATCTGGATTAAAGAGCTACTAATGATAGATAGCAAAATGAACTTAGCTTGTGTATCTAGTTGTGACGGTAAAGCTAAACATCAAAACCACAAGTGAAGTGTGGCACGGCATAATAATATTCTCACAAACTTTGACTAAATAATTTACTCTTACAGCTATAGAAGATTAAAATGCATCATCAAAGGAAAATCCTACACAGCGCATATGCATGGATCAGAAAAATGGAAATCACACATGAATCCCTCCCATTATCATATTTAAGCAGCCGGTGACCAAAATGCTCAAAGACTAAGACCAGTGATGCATGGGTGTGACTAAGACCACTCAAAGGCAAAGGGTGGATTTCCAATCATTTTGATATCAATAGAAAATAAAATCGCAAGGATTGTGACATGATTACATGAGAAGAAAGTACTATCAACCAAACCAATGCTGATTCTTGCTACAAATAATGTTCTAACTAACGGAGTTACACCACAACATTTTCTATTTCATTGAGGCTTCAAATCTCTTTCTATATATTTGTAAATAGAAACCTTTTGAAATCATACCAGAACAAAGGTTCAAGTCCCTGCAAGAATCTCACTCACTCAAAACATAAAAGGGGTTTTCACTTCTACTCCCAACCTCTATAGAAATCAAAACCAAGTAGTAAAAGATTTCCAAACTTTCTGAAGTCTTCATAAGATGCAATTGGTCAAAAACTACAAGCCCTCTAACCATCTCGGATAGTTTTGGGAGACTTTAATATGGTAGACACCAATGGTGACAAATCAATTAGAGAGATGTGGAAAACTGGAAGAATCTAGGCTTGCATGGATGTAAGTTAGCTTCCTTATGTGATAATATCTCTCACGATCCCATAGCCTGAAAGCTTGCAACTTCACTACTCTTCAGGCAAATTCCCAGTGTCTCTTTCAATCATGGGTTCTTCAGAATGGTTTGAAAAATCAGTACCTAGAATTAAAAACACTAGGTATTTTGATCTTTTTATAATATCTAGAAATGGCTTAATAATCTTTGGCTGGAGATCCCTATTCTTTCATGAACACTTCTAAAGCCATACCAATTAGATTTGCAAGAACGTGTGACATTTCAAGCTGAGGGAATCCAAAGAGGACTGCACCGGGTCAAACAAGGTGACATGCCTCTAAATATTTCTTTAATACATTTCTATAAACGCAGAAATCAACCAAAATGTAGAAAGGAAATATGCAACAAGAGAGAAAAGAAAGGATGATAAAGCTGGCACACGGAGACACAAATAAGCAGAAACTAAACATCCAATAAACAAAAAACCCTGTGGCAAGTGGCTAAAAGAGCAATCTGGAGTCTGGACTACCTATTCTAAGGATGTGCCCTGAATCTGAAACCATCCCCATCTAGGCAATCCTCATGTCTGCCTTACAACAGAAAAAGCATAAAGGAAGGGGGCAATGGCATTAAGCTTGCATCTAAGTTACACAAAGAAGAATAGGAGTATATGTATTGTGCAGTAAACAAGCATCTCAAATGAACAATTTTAAAAGAACTTCCTTACAGGAAATTTAACAAAGAAAGGCAAATAATAAGCCCATAAATATCAGAAATTTATCTTTTTAAATGAAAAAGCTAGATGATTGCCTAACTTGGATAAGCTCTCCCTCAAAACCATTAAATGTAGGTGGATAAAGCAGATATAAAACTAGCATAGATCCATCTTAACCCCAGATTTCTTAAGCATCAAGAAGGATAAAAAAATCCCCAAGTGCAAACCTCTTGCCACTTAAAAAAATTAGGGGTTAAAGATGGATCTATGATAGTTTAAAAGAAATAAGAAATTGACTCTTCTTTTTTCTTTTTTTGACATTGCACATTGGACGTTAGCTTTTTTCTCATTTTATTTTAATAGCCTTACACAGGGGATGTGACACACATTCGAGATCTCCTGCACCCCTGGCTGTAGAGCGCACCTCGCTTTCTCCCATGGTAAATAGCAAAAGTCAAATATCCCAAACCAAAATGGAAACATATTTTCACAATAGCAGTGTGCTGAATTTGATGAGATGAATGGATTCACAGCTACGTTCAACAATCTAAATTTCAGTCCATAATATATAAACCAGAACTGTTCACTATCTCAAACAGTGAGCTAGTTGCAGAACCTAAAATTGTCTGGGCAGAAGCTTCTTTTAACCAGGAAGAGCTCCAATTAAATAAGAATGGAATATACGCTCACAAAATGGCTCACTACAGAGAATTTGAACATGATTTACCATGCAATGTGCAAGAATAGATGTTTTGATCCGAAGACCCACCCCCCAAACCTCACCCCACACCCCGTATTCTTTCTTCCTGAACTTTAATTTTTTTATTCTGAGAACGATGTCCATTTGCAAACTATAATTTAAAAATCGCTGTCAATGGTCAGGGTTTTATAATTATACTGGAAAGATCAACTCTAAAATTCTAGAAACAACGAAAATTTGACTTTCCAACATAAGTCCTACAATATGGAATTCACTAACTGCTATAATTGTTAGACAATAACTTGTGAAATTGCCATTATCAACCTGAAGTACAACAACAGTTACAGCTCTAAGGTATCTGGCAAAGACATTTAGTAAAAGGTCTTGACTTCAAGATCTCGAGTAGCAATTCAATAAATCTTTGAAACACATATTCGTTACATATAGAAATGGACAACCTTTCAAAGTTAATTGTCAAAGGTAGAAATACTGAGTTACCATCAAACCTGTATAGCAATCTATGACACTACCCCATTTATCCTCCTTGTATAGGTTATTTTCAATCCATTTTTGCATATCTTATGTCAATCTTCCTTTTCAAAATGTACTATATGCAACGAAACAAATGCACATTTGCTATAACAAACAGGCAAATACAGAAAAATAAGATGCAGAACTAAAGATACAATCCACCACAATTTATGCCCTTGCCTCATGGGCCACCCAATATCAATAGAAACAAAGATGAAAGTTTGCTGCATTTGTTCTTAGTAATCATAACATATAAACATCAAATCAATACTTTGTGAACACTCTAAGGTGTCCAAACTTGCCCTGACTTTAACTATGTACCAAATAAGTTAGAGAAATAAACTGTGTCCCACCGATGAAAATGCAAAAGAGAGACAAGAAAGCTTTCTCCATACATTTAAAAGGAAAGCAGTGAAAATGCACTTTCAGAACCTAGAATAATATTCTACAATGAGAAATGGCTTAGCTGCCTTTTTTCAGTATGATCTTCTCCCATCGCCTTCCGTTATAATATCTTTAAAAGCTCCACCACTGGGTATCATAGGCAAGACATGCTCCTGGTGTGGGACAATGACATCCAATAAATATGGCCCGGGGGTCTCGAGCATTTGTGAAATGGCCTCCCTGACATCTGCTTTCTTTGTTACCCTAGCTGCTGGTATATTGCATGCCTCTGCCATCTTCAAAAAATTGGGGAAAATTTCAGATTGAGCAGATGGATTCCCCAGGTAAGTATGTGCTCTGTTTGCTTTGTAAAAGCGATCTTCCCATTGAACCACCATTCCCAAGTGCTGATTGTTCAATACCATCATCTTAACAGGCAGGTTTTCTACTCTGATGGTGGCCAATTCTTGCACATTCATCAGAAAACTGCCATCTCCATCTATGTCAACAACAGTCACCCCTGGATTGGCCACGGCAGCTCCCAGTGCTGCAGGCAAGCCAAATCCCATAGCCCCGAGACCCCCTGATGTCAGCCACCGTCGTGGTCTCTCGTATCGAAACCATTGGGCTGCCCACATCTGGTGCTGGCCCACACCAGTACTGATTATAGCATTACCATCAGTTAGTTCACATAGCAGCTGAATGGCAAACTGGGGAGCAATGGCATCCTCAAAATCTTGGAAACTCAGAGGCCATCTTCTTTTCTGTTCTCGTAAATCCGCATTCCAGTCGGAAAACTCCAGTCTATCATACTTGCGTGTCTTGATCAATGAATTAAGGCCCTGGAGCGCGGAGCCAACATTTGAGCAAAGGGACAGATGGGGATGCTTATTCTTACCTATCTCTGACGGATCAATGTCAATGTGAACAATGCTAGCCCGGCTCGCAAAGGCCTCCAGTTTACCGGTAACTCGATCATCAAACCGGACTCCGAATGCCAAGAGGAGATCTGCATGATCCACTGCATAGTTGGCATAAACAGTCCCATGCATTCCAAGCATTTGCAAGCTCAGTTCATGTGATGAGGGAAAAGCGCCCAGTCCCATCAAAGTACTGGCCACAGGAATGCCAGTAAGATTGACGAATTCATGAAGCTCCTTGCTGGCATTAAGGCAGCCACCACCCACATAAAGAACAGGCTTCTTAGAGACATAGAGCAGGCGAAGTATCTGCTCCAAGTACATTTCCTTGGGGGGCTTAGGCAACCTCTGGATATATGCATGAATCTTCATTGTGTGGAGCCATGTGGGAACAGCCATTTGCTGCTGGACATCCTTGGGAATATCAATGAGAACAGGGCCGGGCCTCCCAGAGGCAGCGATGAAGAATGCTTCTTTAATAACGCGAGGAATATCGTCCACGTCCAGTATGAGATAATTGTGTTTGGTAATGGACCTAGTCACTTCTACTATAGGGGTCTCCTGGAATGCATCGGTGCCCATCATTCTACGAGGGACCTGCCCAGTAATGGCTACCAAGGGAATACTGTCCATGGATGCATCGGCAAGACCGCTTACCAGATTGGTGGCACCGGGCCCCGAGGTCGCTATGCAGACTCCCACCTTCCCCGACGACCTCGCATACCCCTCCGCTGCGAAGATCTCCCCCTGCTCGTGCCTGCACAGCACATTCCTTATCATTCTTGACCTCGTCAGTGCCTGGTGAATTTCCAACGACGCACCGCCCGGATAGGCGAATACATGCTCCACTCCTTCACGTTCCAGAGCTTCTACCAGAATATCCGCCCCCTTTCTCGCCTCCCCCACTGTGTAACGCGAAACAAAGTTGCGGCATTTTGTCTTTTCGTCCTCGGCTTTCACTATAACGGGCGAGGAGGAATCGTTCTTCGCGACCAGCGGAACCCATGACCTATGCTTCTGTTTTCCTGACTTTGGACCGTCTTTTAAACTTACTAAAAACTTAGTCTCCTGGGTCCCGGAAGAAGAAGATGATGATGCAGTATAACCGCCATTTTTCCCTGTGGGGATTCCGTTGTTGGCAATACTCAACATTGCAGGAGCCATTGTTTACCTCACTCTCTTACTTGGAACTGGAACTGGAACTAGAATCAGAACTAGCAATGGCAGCCTCACCCTTTCTTATGGGCTCCCAGTGGGCTGTCTGACAGGTCAGGGTCACTATGTGCGACCGCAACAGGCACGCTCTCGATCCTTTCGTCAATCCATTACACACGTTTACATAATAGAATTTTTACACACGTTTACATAATAGAATTTTTAATGGTTAGGTAATTTAATTTAGATTTATTATTCAAATATTAAATACCAAGTTACCTCTTTATAAAGTTATATACCGAAATATATATACATATACGTTACAATTACGGTGCTTATGGCTTGAGAACCTAGTACACGTAACACTATTATCCATAGTTTCTTTTCTTTTGGTTGTTAATACACTCCAAGCTTACGCGCCTGTCACACGTAACGCCATAAATATTTTTGGCATAAAATCGATATGTGCCTTGTTGTATGTATTACCCACTTTTGTGATTCCTCCATTGTCATGCTTCCACATACTCACTTCCTCCGTTTGAACATCGATGCGCCATGGTCCAACCACTTCAATGTCACACAATGGGCATCTTATTGTATTGTTTTAAACGTGTAAAGGTATGTTAATAAAAGTGATGAATAAAAGTTTAATATCAATCAACAATGATAAGATGATGAGTACATGAAAAAACTGTTACTTAATATAATTAATGATCATGAAAAAGGTTTTTAATTAAAGATTAATTATTAAAAAAGATGCATTATTTTTGAAATTGTACTTTGAAAATTAAAATTAAAATGATTTTTAGTTTAAATTTACAATGGTAATTAAAAAAATTCAAACTTAAATGTATAAGATAAAAATACAATAGTAATATGATTAGCACAGTCACTCAAAACCGTGGATGATGAACCCACATACAGAAATGAAACGCACAACCAGAAAATGAGTGTATACAGCCAGCATGTTAAATCCAAAGTTTAATCATTTAAATGTGGCAATCATATAGTGTTACAGTAATTTCTTAATATGATTAGGTAAATGTTAAAAGGTAAACAGGTTAACGGATGAATTCAAAAATACAAGGAAGTTATGAAGAGGAAATCRCATTCATTGATTTGGGAGGACGACTAARAATATGCCAGCATCTTCAATTGTTAGCCATCAGATTAGAATTTTAGATTAAAAKGTGATTAATTGTGCTCATTGTCAATAGGTGTACGCCTTTCGGCGTAAATATTGTAACAGTAATATGAATGTTGAGATTTTGCCTCTTTTTGTGCAATTAGATTCTAAAAATAAACTAAAGGATCCATTGGCTTTCAGGTAGTTGAAGAGAATTAAAAGATCAGTGATTCCCAAGAAAATACGTAGTTTTTCCTAGGAATTATGTAGCCCTTTTGATGCTCTTGTTATTCATTCTATGTTTTCCAGAAATAGATCCTCATCACCACAATGATAAAGATACACCCGGAGCGCCTTGAAAGAGCCATCTCATCTCTAATAAGATAGCATGGAGATCTATATAAGAATCATCTAGATCAATTTTCTTAGTCTCTAGTGTTGAACAAATATACAAGTTTTAATTTATAATCCTTTTCAATAATTGTGATGAATGTTGAAATTCAAATATGATGAAAAAAGTGAGAAGAGGCCATGACCCTTGAGGCGGCTTGTAGTTGTCTCGAGTTCTTTGATTGTGTGGACAACATTAACTAAAATTAAAAATTAATTTTAGGCTCACTTATGAAATTTCTTTACTCTTCAAAGCAATCCAAATCATTATACTCAAACAATTATACATTTTCCCCTGATGGTTTGGTTTCCAAGAAGAATTGAGTATAAAAAGTATGGTTACCTTTTTACTCATGAAGAGCTCATCTCCTTGGAAAATACAGGACACAACATGGTGTGATGCCAATGTGAAAATAACAGCCATACCAACTACACCTTTATCAAGAGTCCCAAAAATCCATGATGAGGTATAGAATTTAATCACCTTATTATGGTCCTCGAGAGGAAAGAGATATATCCTTTGGGGTGAGCAAAGCATTGCTCTAGTGGTGGAAACAACTCCAAAATATAATCATTGGCCAATGCATTCCATATTGCAAGTCCAATTGAAGCCTCATCATCCGTGCACACATAAACTAATACTTAACACCCACAAAGAGTAACATTAATTGAATGGAGCACTTCAAGCACACACATGATTATGCTAAATACCCTAGAGGTCGTATTAAGTATAGCTTGTAGGAATCCATGATATAAAATCTCTTGAGTTGAATCGTGTCCATCAAAGTACTACACTAATCAAAGCACTCCAAAACTTCATCCTTACTTTCACCATTATTATGCTATTATTCTTCAATACTGGAAAATGGTAAACCAAAAGAGAAGATGACCTTGGAGATCATGCTCTTGGAAAATTTGATTGTGAACTATGGTTCGGGCAATTAGAAAACATCTGACACTAAAATCTATATAGTCCATGACATACATCTTTAAAGTGAAATTCAAGTAGCAAAGTCTCCAAACTTTTATTGGACAAAATCAAATTGAGTTAATGTGTTTCAAGTAACCAGAGGATGAGGGTGAATTTTGCTCAAATTAGGCCTCAAGGAAGACTAAGAAGTCATATACTTTATTTTTCAGCTAAACTTGTAGTTTGAACAAAGGACATCATTTAGATGTTAAAGTAGATGATATCAAGAGCCAACATGGTGGCATAGCTACCCTGCACAAAAGTACAGCCAATTAAGCTACAAAATATCAAAAGATTTCTCCACAAACTAAGTTGGACTAATAACATGGGAATAATTAAGTCGATTTAGTTGTGGTCTAAAGACATGTTGGTACACTTGACGCAATGATGACCCAGGTTCAGAACCTGGCAGATGCATTATGTGTGACAATGCAATTGACTGAATTTGTTTGAGGTATGGATCACATTAATGTGTCATGTTAAGGTAGCAACATTGGCTCCATAATAATGTGGAGATATTAAAGTTGTCAATTGTGCTACTACAGTATTTTATGCAGCCAACTAAGCTCCAAAATAGAAAAATATTTCTCCACAAACTAAGCTAGACTAATAACATGGGAATAATCAAGTCAATTTGGATGTGGTCTAAAGACAAGTTGGTACACTTGCCACAATGATGACCTAGGTTCAAAACATGGCAGATGTATTATGTGTGATAATGTGATTGACTGAATCTGTTTGAGGTCTAGATCGTGTTAATGTGGCATGTTAAGGTAGCAACACTGGCTATAAGATAATGTGGATATGTTAAAGCTGACAACTATGCTACTGCAGTCTTTTGGGCATGTAAAGTTGATCTTTACAAGGAGTTTAAGTGCATGTCAAAAAAGTTAAATTTGAAAAAATAATAATTATTAATTCAGAAAAAACTGACTGAGTTTGATTGTACTTTAAATTTACATTGAAAGAAAAATGGAATTAAGCAAAATGGAATGCAATTTATCATTTACAAAAAAACAGAAATGGGGTTAGAGCTTAGGTTGTAAGTTTAAATAAGATAATGACATATGGGAAAAGGCGTCAAAACATATCTTCGAAATTAAACAAACACACAAGGGCTAAATCCTGCTACAAATTCCATTCGAAGGCAAGATCAAGCTTTAAAATGCATACTTTGTTTTTTGTTCTTGATTGTGTAAGTGGGACTTCTCACAATAGTGTGTTGCAAAATACAGATGTGGTCTTAAATTTTGGCCGTCTTTATTGACCTGAAACAAATTTAAAGCAACCTTATAATTTATGCAAAAAGAAGAGAAAAGCAAGCTTAAACATTTTATAAACAAAGAAAATCTCTGAGTTCCGAGAAGGAAACAAGCCTAAACATCATAGCCTATGCTAGAATATGACAAACTTAGTCTACATGTAAATCGAATTCAACAAAATCAACGCCATTCTCTGCAGCCATGGCCAAATATTTTATGGTATTTTCCATAATAGAATGTATGGCATTAGGAACGTCTCTAACACTAAATAATATGTTCTTACCATAACCGCGATGATCTAGAACAATCAGTGATTGTTTCCCGCCTTTTATTTTATTGTTTGTTATTGGGAAATATACAAACTTTACAAAGCGCGCAAATGCACATACAACTAAAATCCTATCTTAATCTTTGTAATTGTAAATGTCATTCCACACAAGAAGACCAAATCAGAGGAAAATGAAAGAATTCAAATCGTTTTCGGGCTAACAATACTTAATGCCACAAATACACTTATTAATTGTCAAGCACGAGACAAGGAAGAATTCAAATTGAAGAACTTACCACGAAAAAATTGGGCCATTCACAAGCCTGTGTATAGGATATTAAGATTTCCAAGGGTAGAAGTCTGTTGTATTACAACAGGATCTATATTCATCGATCACATAAGTATTGTTGCATCCGAAACCAAAAATATTTAATTTCAATCTCCATTGGAAAGGTTATGAAAATTTTCACCAAATTGTTTACCTAAAACCTTATCAAGCAATGGAAATAATAGTACAAAATCTATAAAAACTAGTAAGTCCTTCCAACAGGCAATTATAGAGATAAATTCCAGTACAGGGCCATTATCAATCACCAGACTGGCAAATTGTGAGGCACTAGTCCTTAGGACCAGGTTCTATATCAAGCTCTGTAATATAAAAAATAAATCGCTAGTATGACCAAAATTAAGGGACTTCTAACATCTTTATATTTTCCTTGATAGAAAACACTACCCCTATAATATCAAAAGGTAGAAAAGTGTACAAAGACTAGGAAACCAAAGAAAATTCCTCATATCTTTAAAATATCTTGCACTGTAAGAAAAAAATAGTACACAGCTCAAAACTAAGCACAAGAACTTGCACTATTTAAAGCAGACTACATAGATTCCTTCAAATTCAAGACTTTGTAGACTCTATAAATACAAAAAATTATATATTTGGGGGAAATATCAAAGACTGCATAAATTCAAGAATTTGCAATCTATCCAATGAAAACAATCACAATATAGTAATCCTACATAAATTTGTTCTTAGAATGGTAGATTACAGTAATATAAAACTTTCAGTGAACTAAAAATACCGTGAATGTCAGTTATAGAAGAAATGCAAGTAAAATCGTATTTAAATTTGTTTTCGAAGGAACACGTGACAATAATACAAACCTTAAAACCTTAAACAACCAAATAAAAGCCAGTAATTGAAGAAATAAAAAAGAAAATGCAATATAAGTAATGTAATTCAATTTGTTTTTAGGACAGATAATTACAGCCAAATAAACCATAAAATGAACCCAAAAACGCAGTAATTTGAAAAAAAAAGAAAAAAAAAAAACTTTTAGAGATTAAAGATTTTTCTCTAGTGTCTATTAAAAGAGAAATCTTTAAACATCAAGACAAACACATGAAAATAGACATCGGTTAAAAAACACAGTAATTTGGGGGAAAAATAAGTTTTTATTTTTAGATTTTTCCTATGTTGCACGGGGACCCGTCCCCCCCCAAAAAACCCATGTACCCGCCGTCCCCGCGTTCCGGGGACTTGGGGACCCTTAGGAAACTTACCCAAATTGTTGGGGACTCCATTGGGGACTTGGGGACTTGTTGGTCGTCCCCAAGACGTTCCAAACAGATTTTAGGGACGTTCCGGACAGATTTTGAGGATGATCTAAGTAGATTTCAGGGATTTTTTTGGGCAGATTTTGGGGATATTCCTGGCATATATCTTCAGTCTTGAAAATCATGGAAATTGATGATTGGACAATAAGATCATTTTTCCCAT
>JZKD02S1762916.1:47638-68924 GCA_000966675.3 Picea glauca | reverse complement strand
GTTTGGGTAAGTTAGTACATCAACTTCCCGGGGTCGTAACTTTTGCATACGATCTCCATTTTAGGCGTATGATAGCTTGTTGGAAAGGTATCATCGAGGAGATTCATTTTGGGGGTTCAATCGTGCCTTCAAATATCATTGAGAACCTCAATCTCGAAAAATATTCATTTAGGCCCTCAAAATGGCCCCAGAAGTTAAAACCTGCTAAAAATAGTAAATTGCCAAAATTGCTAGAAAGTTGTTTTGAGCCAGTTGGAAAAGGTGGGTGGCCACCGATATCCACCTGGATCACCTCTAGAGGAAGCTACTTGGAGAGTATAAATAAGAGAGTAAGGGTCTCCTATTAGCACCTATAGAGAATGTTGAATATCTATTATTGTGTAAGGTTAATTGCAGGTACTCATTGATACATTTGAAGTTACACAAGTCTGAGGTAGCACGAAGGGTTGACGATGAAAGTTTCGGAGTTGCAGAAATATTGAAAAAACCTTAGTTTTTGAGGTGTACGTGGGCTGCAGTGGAAGAGGTCGCGTATGTATGTGGCCTGGAAGTATAAAAGGGTGTGTATAATTGGAAAAACCATGAAATATTGAGTTGTTGAGAGTGTCAAGTTCTCAGATTTTGAAAGCAAGCTCCTAGGAAGGTCTACAGTGATTAGGTATGAAAGATCCATCTATAGGTTCAAAAGGTATGTCTCATTTCTATGAGTAGTTGGATATTGTTTTCTACATGAGATATGGTTATGGGGGTTTGAGGATTTTCCCTAAAAAGGCTATTGGTTGTGTGACACTTACTATATAAGTAAGATCTACATAAATATAGTGCTAGTATATCTAATATTTATCATTGGTACATCTTGTTAGTGTTATGGTATATCTTGTATTTCTTGGCACATGGTTGAGGGATTTTGTGGTACATGGTTGAAGGATTTTGGTCGTGAAGTGGTTGTGAAGTTGTTTGTGAAGTTTGAGGCTGCATATCAATGAGGGTTTGATGTCTAGTCCATGTGAGGGTTATTACACTTGATCATGATTGTATACACATGTATGCTACATGACTAGAGATATATAGTTGCACTTGGTTGAGGGATATGTATGATGGTGTATGCATAGGGCACAACTACAGATTGGACAAAGTGACAAATTGCAGGTTGATTTGAAAGAGGAAGTAAAGTTTCTAAGTTTCAAAAAAGGTGAAAACCCTAGCTTTTTGAAGGTGTACGCAGGTTGCAGTATATACATGTTGCATACATACATTGGTTGCAGTATAGACAGGGTCCGTACATATGTGAGTTGTAGCATAAACATATCTCTACTTGTTGGTTTTAGTTGGTACAAGTTGAATTCTGGTATATAATTGATTACAAGATATTGGTATAGGTTGGTTATAGGTGGTTGACACATATTGGTACATGTTTACAATGGTATATCTCACAGTGATAGTGTGGTAGTGGTTTCATCATTTGACACTTATATTTTAGGGCGGTTGGACGGGGCAAGGATAGGTGGTTGTAACCACCTTCCGGTTGTAGTCAGAGAACATAGGGGGTTGTAGTCTCCTTCTGTTTGTAGACATAGAATTGGGGAGTTGGATATTCCCTCAGGTTGTATCTTGAAAATATAGGGGGTTGGAGCCTCCTTCCAGTTGCAGCTGGAGAACAAAGGAAGTTGGTGCTTCCAATGAATGTAATTCTTAAATACATATAAGAAAAATGATTTCGTGGTTTTCTCTCGCATTAGGTTTCCACGTAAAAATACTGGTGTATTGTGTATGTGTATGATTGCTCATTGTATATGGTTCATTTATTCTGCACTTGTTGAATGATAATGGTAAATTGATCATAAAGATAAACGAGACTTATATATTATGGTTAAAAAGGATTAAAAGATTTATTATTGATTCACCCCCCTCTCAGTAATAAAATAGTAATTTCACGTCGTTTTGGGAAGGTTTCGGTATTCCGACATTCAATAAGTCCTTAGTTCTAGCACTTGGTCACATGAGGTAAAGAAAAGGGGTTAGTGCCAAGTGGGTGCACATAATTGAATAAGCGATTGGTCACAACATCTGATCGTGTGGTAACAAAAGAGCTTAGCACACAAATGTTAAACGAAGTTCAGGGTTTATTAAGGAAGGCAACACAATAGGCAAAGAGCGCTAGGACATAAGCACTTTTGCACACTTAAGATGTGATTGGGCTCGTGAACATAATCAAGTGCAACTCGATATTGATTTGTGCATAGTTTAATTATAACTCTGCACCTGTGGGTACTGAGATCCCTGTGGGGAGTCTCCATCAATAGTCGTTTGAAAGTGCTTAACGATCATTGACTTAGTCAGGTTTGACTTGGTTGACTATTGTCGGACGTGCGACTGAATTTAGATATTTTGACAATTTAGTGGTAGTTGTGACATCTATAAAATCTTAATCATCTGTTCATTATTCAACGCATGTAATAGTCTCTTTTCTATGACTCGCGCCTTGTTTCACATCAAATTCTTGATTTATATAGCTTGGATTTTGTACGTACTCTAAAGGTTAAATTAGAAATTTTTAATATCTCTTTGTCTCATTTTAAATACTCATGACATAATCGGCCAACTAATGTTTGTGGGGACAAAGGTTTAATTTCTCTAGGAAATAGGTATGAACATGTTTACTTAATTGCTTATATTGGCCTAGTTCTGTTTAATGATTTACTTACTTTCTTATAGTGAAGCTTTGAAGCTTATGTGGTAAAAATGTATATATTTATATGGTTATTTTTGATCTCTTGAGTAATTGTTGACTAGTACTCTTATAACCATTTAGTAAATCAATGACAACAATGGCTTAATTAACTCCAGATGTCCAAATGGGGTCAATATTCAATGACATTTGTACTGTAAGAAAAAAATGGTATATTGTACTAATATTGCATCTATAGTGGTTTTTGTTGTAATAGGAAATCCCAATGCCAAATAATAATAACAACATTACGCATCATGAAAAAAATGAAAGGAATATTTCTAGGTTAAAGCCGACAATGGTGGCAAGGCAAAATGTGAAACTTGAATGCCCTTGTAATAAATGCAGGGGCTTTAACATAATAAGACTTATATGTAAAATAGTTAAGACACATTGTTCGAAATATGGGCACGTTAAAGGGGGGTTCTCATATCATCCCACGGTATGTTATTCAATATTATTATATATTGTACTCTTTGTATTGACTGTAATATTTATAAAAAATTATTTTGTTTTAATATTTTTTATACACACTAATTTTATTCATTATTTTTTGTAATTATAAAGGTAAATCCTCCTAGGTTTTTGTTGTCGGACGAATATGCAGTTCCCAGTAGTAGTAGAATTATTGTTGTACAGGTTGAGGAAGATGGGCGTATGGATATTGAAGATCGTCATGATCAAGTTAATTCTATGGAATTAGAAGATTATACCAATAATAAGGTTGAGCTAGATGATGGGACAAATAGATTGATCCATGACATCTTTTCTCCTATTGATGAGGATGAAAACTTTGATGATATTCATGATATACCTTTGCTTGATAAGGCACACCAACCATTTTATGAAGGTTCAATAACAAATGTTCTCTCAGCTATAATGTTGTTGGTGAACTTGAAAGTATTGAATGGTTTGTCAAACGCTTGTCTCACACAGATCTTAAGGTATGTAATGATATATTTTGTCACATCTATGTAAAGGTCGAAATTATTTTTCTCTTTTTTTAGTGTCAATTAATGTGTAATATATTAAGGATGCGATATTTTATGTTACTATTATTTACATTAACTAGTCATTTTTTATGTTGTAGATTGTTAGGTGAATTTTTTTTACCACCGTCAAATAATTTACCTTGCACATACCAATATTTATCTACCATTATGAAATATATTGGAAAGGAGTATCAGGCTATTGATGCATTTACTAATAATCTTATTATATATTATGGACAATATGCATCAGAAACGAAATTCCCGCAATGTCAAATCAATAGATATTGAACCGATCAAGTAACAAAAAAGGTGCCTCACAAGGTTCTTCATCCTATTATGATAATTCCATGTTTGTAGCGACTATTTAGGTGTGAAATCATAACACAGTCTATGGATTACCATGCAGGACACAGAAGTGAAGATGGTGTTCGTCGAATGCATGTAGATGCTTATGCATTTACTAGGTACATCGAAGAAATATGGCTGATTTTTAAAGCAGAACCTTGTAATGTTAGGATTTCATTTGCAATTGATGGTGTCAATCCATTTGGTGAGCTCGGGTCTATTTACTCAGTGTGGCATGTTTTTGTTATAAACATAACCTTCCTCCTTGGATTTCAATAAAGAGGGAGCACACAATGTTGGCAATGATTGTTCCAGGTAGTTGTTTACAATATTTGTTTGAATGTAGCGCTATTTCATTTATACTCTTATTCGTTATTATTACATTATTTCTTATACATAAACAAGGTATTAATTATGTGTACTTTCAACCCATTAGGTAAGTACCAAGTGAAAGATATGAATGTATATATCGAAACTCTTGTCGACGAGCTACTAAAGTTATGGGTTGGAATCACTATGTACGACATCTCTAGACCAATTGGGAAAAAGCAATTTCAATTCCATGGAATACTTACATGGACAATTCATGATGCCTCAGGGCTAACACATTTTTGTGGTATGTAACCTCAAACTACTGCACTTTAATAGAATATAATTTTATGAAAATATTATGCATGTTTCTAATATTAATTCCTTGTGATATAACTAATATTACTTGTCACATTATTAATCCATATCTTGCAAGTCTTCAAATGAAGGGTAAATTCGCATGTCAAATTTGTGGTCCTAGGATGAAATCTTGTCATTCAAGAAGTTTAGGAAAGGAGGTGTTTGATGAGTATAGGCATTTCCTGCCTAAGAACCATAGGTATCAAACTACTGAAAAACATATTTTCAATGGGAAAGAAGAGCCTACAATAAAACCATGAAGAATGACACCTCACCTATGGAAGTTGGCATATAATATAAATCATCAAGGTAAGCAAGTCTACTATGTATCACACACAATGTTTTATAGTTTTTATTTTTATTGAATTATGTTCGCCATATGTAACAATTATTGTTGTATAATTAATTCATTTATGTTTCATAAAGGTCATCAAGGCCTTGATGGGAAACTTCCACGAGGAATGAAATTTTACCCCGTACAAATCAGTAGGTTTCCCTACTATGAGCACCTACAAATAGCTCATTTGTTTGATACAATGCATATCAGGAATAATGTAACGAAAATGTTTTGGAGAATCTTAAATGGAAGGAATGATAAAGAAAAAAATGTCAAAATTTATAGTGACATTCACAAAGCCAATCATGTAATGCACAATTTGATTGATTCAAATAGAAATGTCAGAGACCACAATTATCTTCCATGGTTATAAACAAAACAGGAAAGTAATTTTTTAAAAGAGGCAATTCAGAAAATTAAATTTCCCACATGATTCTCTTCAAACATAAAGAATATCTTAATGAAGAAATGTGACTTTGGTGGGGTAAAAACTCATGACTGGCATACCTTCATTAAGGTAATTATTTTGGTACATAGATTTCTATTTTGGTAATACTTATTTTTAGTATTTTAATTTTGTTTTCTTTTAAAAAAAATAATGATTCTTTTTTTGTAATTACAGTATGTTCTACCTCTATCTCTCCCTGACAACTTTGACAACAACATAAAACAAGTTATATATGATCTTGGCAAATACATGAGGTAAGCAAAATGTTTGTCGCATAACTTGTCGTCATGTAATGTTTTACTTTAGTTGATGTATATACTTTGTTGTTGAAATGTATGATTTGCTTGTATAATCATGTGTAGGTGCTTGTCATCTAAAGAAATCCATAAAGAAGATATAGAATATTGGAGGAGATAAATTCCTCGGCTAGTGTGTGAAATGCATAAGCATCTACCTCTAGCATTTTTCAATGCTCAAGAACACTACCTCATACACCAAGTTGAGGAGATTGAAATGTGTGGGCCTGTACACACAAGTTAAATGTGGATGGTGGAGAGGCACTTGAAGTCATTGAAGGCTTTCGTTAGACAAAGAGAACGTCCTAAGGGTTCTATGGTGTAGGGATATATGGTATATAAATCCTTGGTTTATATTAGTTAGTATCTTCCTAAATTAGCAGTAGGAATAAAGGTGCCTCACATTTGGGATGTGCCTCATATTTGAGATGTCAACTCCATCAACAAATTTGAAGGGGAGGTCTTCATTAGGAAAGGTAGAATGAGGAAAATGAAAGGTAATTATTACATTGTAGTTGAGAACTATAATACTTTGAATTATTAATTTTTATCTTTATTGTACTTATTAATTAAATTTTATTCTTCCATCAATTATTAATCTTTATTATTGTTAGTAATTTTTATTCTTTTTTCATACAGCTAGTCGAGAGTGGGATAGACTACATTTATTCGTCACAAACAATATTGTTTGGAAGAAGTTATGGATAGATTGATGTAATATACAATGTAATGGTACGCTATCATGGGAAGGGGTGACTACATTGCTTAAAGAATCTCATCATAATCAAGATACCAATCTTACTCAAAGGGAAATCGATTTAGCATATGCTTTAAAAGATAAACATGAAAGCATATATATAATTCACCCACTTCATGTTTCAGTTGTTTTTTATTATATTAATCTAGGTCATGGTGGGTTGTTTTTATAAATTTTCACTAAGTCTAAATATGTTTATTCATCAACAATGCATTTTTTATGTGTTAGGCATATTGCAGTTGAAGCACTACAAGACTATGTGGTGCAATGGCCGTAAATTTCGCATCAAAAAGTTGGATGACAAGAAGAAAACTTATGATAGTAGGATAAGTGCAGTCTTTCAGGTCACTAATGTTTCCTCTAGAGGTGACAGGCATCCAACAATATCCTAAAATAGATACTATGAGTATTTGAATGATATAATTGAGTGTGATTTTAATTCCTTCAAACTAGTTATGTTCGATGTCAAATGGTACATGTTACAGATGAATGAACGTGATCCTGAAAGAAATTTTATCGAGCATGCCAATGGATTTACCATGGTTAATACAAGGATGTTTGAGCCCGGTACATAAACTTATGTTCTTCCAATCAAATGTGAACATGTATTTTATTCATAGGTTCCAGGTAAAGCAGGTTGGTCATACATTGTTAGATATGATCAAAGAGGAAGGAATGTAAAGTATAATGTACCAAAAGAAGATGATATTGAAGAAGAAGAAGTTGTAGAGGAGCATGAGGCATATGTAATGTCAGACGAAGAAGTCAAAGAAGTTCATCCAGATGTAGATGACACTTATGTTCTTGATGATGATATTGACGATGATATTATAATCGAAAATGACATTGATGACGATGTTGATATAGCCAATCCTTTCAACATCAATTTTGAACCTAATGGCATAGATGTAGAGTTGGATGAAGAAGAAGATAAATGACATCATCGTCATCACCACCACCATAACCATTGTTGTTGTTTTCATTGCCATCGCCATAATCAACATTTGTCGTTGTTGTCATCATCATATTCGTCGTGGTTGTCATCATCATCATCGTCATCATAGTCATTGTCATCATCATCATCGTCATCATCATCATCGTCATCATCATCATTTCCATCATCATCATCATCATCATTTCCATCATCATCGTCTTCCATTGTCATAATCTTTGTCATCCTCATTGTTAGTGTCATCATTGTTCTTGTCATCATCAATGTCATTGTCATCATCATCGTCATTGTCATCATCATTATCTTCCATTGTCATAATCATCATCATGGTCATCATGGTCATCATCATTTTCATTATCATCATCATGATCATCATTGTCATTGACATTAACCCTGCAACATTGACTGACGCCAATGGTCATGTCGACTACTCCTCTAGGTAAAAAACATAGTCATTATATTTGTGTTAATGTAACACTTTTCATACGAATAATAATAACTTATAACCATGCCTTTCTAACACTTTTTGTTTTTGTAGTGGATGCCCCCATAGTGCAACAACGTCCACTAGTACGTCGTACTACTAGAAGTAGTACAATGGTGGAGATGACGCATAGTCATGGAGCACGACCATAAGAGGGTCCAAAAACTAAAGGGGATGAAGACCAATGTATGTCTGATGATTTACTAAAGACTTTTATGAAAACTAAGAAACATAAATTAAAGAAGTGATTGTAAATATTTTTAGGAGAAAATTTATTTATATTATAAATGATTAGTTGTGTAGTTTTTGTTTAAATTAATATGCATTATTGAGTATGGGGAATTGAGAGTGATGCGAGGGGGGGGGAGGGGCCAAATCAATTTCCACCTTCATGTGGTTGGCCTGGTTTAGTAGAGAATAAATTATTCTCGAAACCAAGAGGAGCTCATTGAGGTATTCCTATTATTCACTTAATGATATTGGTTTTAGAGATTATTGCATGTAAATATTTGAGGTGGCATTGCCAGGATTGTCATGATCAATATTGTCATTGTCATTGTCATCATTTTCATTGTCATCATTGTCATTGTCATCATTTTCATTGTCATCATTGTCATTGTCATCATTTTCATTGTCATTTTCATCATCAAGATCGTCATTGCCATCATCACTTTCTTCCATTGTCATTATCATCTTCGTGATCATATCATCATCATCATTTTCATCATCATCGTCATTTTCATCATCGTTGTCATTTTCATTGTGATCACCATCATTGTCATTGTCATCATCATCATGAACATCAACATTTCCATATTCGTCATCATCACCACCACCATCATCATCATCGTGATCAATATTTTCATTATCATCATCATCATTATTGTCATCATCGTTGTCATTGTCATCATCATTGTCATTGTCATCATCAAGATCGTTAATGCCATCATCATTTTTTTCCTGCAATATCACTATCATCATTGTGATCATCCTCATCTTTGTCATCATCATCATGATCATTTTCATCGTCATTGTCAACATCATCATTAATGTCATTATCGTCATCATTGTCATCGTCATCATCATGATCATCATTGTCATCATCAACGTTATAGTTGTCATTGTCATCATCATCGTCGATGATGACATCCCTAATCCCTATAACCACTTTACATCATATTACTATGATTGTTTATATCATGCCCAACTCACTAGCCTACAAAACCATATTAGCCTAAGCAATTATATCTATAACACCTAATCCCTAACGTTAGTAACTCCTAAGTCTATTAACCCCTTACACCTAGTTAACCCCCAAAATTTTTAATACCTGTTGGCCCTTGGATATGTAAGGAAGCAAAGATTAAGGAAGAAAGGTGAAGTATGAATTGCACGAAAGGCACACAAATCGAGGAAGGGTAGAAGTGGTTAAAGAAGTAGAAAAGAAGGAGAAAAGAAATGAAAAGCTAGCCATTGGAAGAGAAGATCAAGGAAGATAAAACAGTAAGGAAAATGGATCGTGAACAACTTAGCAAGTAGAAGAAGACACTAATGAGTGCTTTGGAGCACCTCACAGAAAAGAAGGAAGGATAGGTTGACGAAGCCATTAAAATAGGGGTCAAGTGGACCTAGGGTTTTGGATCTAGGGTTTTGGCACCTAGAATTTTGCCATGTAATGTATAAATAAAGGTCTAGAAGACCTGGGATGGGTTGGTCGATACTATGATTGTGGGTGTTCATTGTTGATTATTGTTGTTAAGAGCAGTATTGAGACTGTATTATAAGATCTTCAGTTGGGTACGAAGATCGAACCTGCAGCTGGGTGCGCACAGAGGGAAGGGAGAAAGAGAGAAAGAGAGAGAGAGAGATATGCAACTAAGTGCGTAGATAGAACTGTATGTTTCCACATAATATATCAAGAAACACAATTATGTGGACGTAGCCCTAGGGAGAGGGTGAACCACGCATATCTTGTTGTTATGTGTGATTGATGATGTGTTATTTGTCATTCATTATATTGTTATTGCATTATTGTGTTAGATTAGAGATATGACTTTCAAAGTAAGCTTAGGAAAGGTAAGGAATATCTATATTGATTGGTGTTATGTTTTGGATTCACTTTGCATTTACTCTGGTTGTTGACACCTATGTCCTCCAACCCCCTATTACTACTTTGGGTGAGACTGCATCTGCCTCACAGGTGTTGCTGAAAGGGCCAATAGTTAGGGTTTGTTGGTGTGCTGTTAGAGTTGAACCTTGGGTCTACCCCTGTGCCAAAAAATGGTTTTGTTGTCGAGACTGAGATATTTTTAAGGGAATGTCAAGGTGGTTTCCATCGAAGACAAAAATTCAGAAGTGGTTAGAAGAACAAGAAAAGGACTTTGTCGAAGCTTAGAACAAGAACCCTAGCTTAGCACAAAATACTGGTTGGGAAGGTACATCTTTACTGACATACATGAGATTTTATTTGGAGGAGTTCATAAGGAATTATATGAGTGGTTAGCCAAATTAGCAAATACCCAGTTTGAGATCAGATCTAGACCACCTGTGATTTGGACATCGACGCTGATCAAGAAGGTCAAGAGAGTTGATAACAATGTGTCTAGAGCAGTGGATCTCTGGTTTGATAACACTATTGGAGGGTACATTACTGAGTTTGTTATCGATAGAGTCGAATCGTATAGTCAAGAAGAGAGGTACTTCTTTAAGGGGCCTAGAGGAAAGTTCCTACACTTTTTGAAGCTGAGGATTAAGATGTTATTGCATGAGAAGAATATCTTAAAGATACATTAAAGATAATGTTCAAGAATTTAGACAATGACAGTGACACAGAGGCTGGACTCACGTGGAGTGGGAGACCGTTCAGAGAAGTTCCTCTTGCGAACATATTTAAGAAAAACTACGGAGACAAAGGATTATACAGTGGAGAAGAAGCAGATCTAATGGACGAAAAGCATTCAGAGTTCGCAAGAACAGAGGAAGTACATACCGAAGAAATTCACCGAGGAGAGCCAAAAAATTCAGGAACTGTGCCTACTATTGAAGTAAGTACTATTAATCCTCTTGTTGTTTTAGAATAATTAAGTAACAAGAGAAACCAAGGTATTCAGAGCCATCAAAGTACTGCTACAAGAAGTTTATCCCATACTCAGTCAAGAACCCAAGGAAGATCTATGGTAGATGAGATGAGGTTACCTATATTTAGAGGAGATGGATTTGAATATCCTGACCAAAACTGGTTCTTATGTGAAGTTGTATGGAGCATTAAGCAAGTCACTAACGAAGCTGTTAAGAGAACTCAGTTTAGTACTACCTTGAGGGATTGCGCTTTGAACTAGTACATGAAGATTGTTTCAGGACCGGGATAGCCTACAATGTTGAATGACATTAAGAATGCGCTGAGTGCGGAATTCAAGAAACCTAAGTTAGAGTCACAATGTATTATAGAGTTGAAGGAAATCAAGTAGAAGGTCACTGAACCTGTTTGGGAGTTTGATCAGAGGTTTAAGACTCTGACAGGTCGGTTGAGTTTTCAGATCTCAGACAAACAAAATAAATAATGGTTCATCACTACTCTCTTGCCACACATCAGATTTCCTCTGATGTAATAGAAGGTCGCTTCGCAGGCTGAAGCATTGGAGATCACCATGAAACTAGAAACAACCCCTATAGGAGAATCCAACCCATGTATGAGTCAGATTTTGAATAAGCTAACTAGTTTATCCTTACAGGTCGAAGATATGAAGAAAGATAAAGGAAAAGAGAAAAGAGAACATATCTAGTGCATCAGATGTAAAATTAGAGGTCCATGAAAAGGAGAATTGTCCTCTATTTCATGAATACCTGGCCTTTGGAGCACCTATTCCTTTGAAGCAGACTATTGTACCCTAGTGCGAGGTATGTAGAACGAGACATATCCCTAGTGAATGCTACTATATGAAAAAATATGTCCAAACACCTACCAATATTTACTCCACATTCTGTAAGTCTGTGGGACACGATGAGAAGGATTGTAGGGCTTATTATCTCTTTCATGAAATATCAAGGGATACATATAGGATTCAAGGAGAAAAGAAACAAGAGGGAAACAATGTGCAGTTCAAATCGCCAGGAATAGGAAACTTCAAAGGAAGAGGATGAGGTGGAGGTATGGGATGAGGTAGAGGTTAGATTATTTGTTATAACTGTGCACAACCAGGACATTTGGCAAGGGATTTCCAGAACCCTTGTACCACTTGCAACTATTGTAACTCATTTGATCATGTCATTGAAGATTGTCTAGTATTGTTAGCCAAACTCTAGGAGAGATGAGGAGGAAACCAACAAGTACAATCAATATTAGCAGAACCTCGTGGTGAAGACCCTAGAGTCACTGTTATTACTAGAGGAGGCATTGTTACAGGAGAAGACAGAGTGACCCCAGGAAAGACTGCAGAGGGATCAGGGATCAGAAGGGCTGCAGAGAAGACACAATTGTTTGACCCAAGGAGAGAGAGACATACTTTTGAGGAAGCAAGGAAGGAATTTGTAGAAGGACAAGCTTCTTCATCTAAGGCACAACTAGAAGTAAGGGAATGTGAAATGCCACTAGCATTTGACCAGTCTGCCCTAGCTAAACAAGGAAAACAGGTAAGCAATATCATGGAATTCTTATATACTTGTATCAATATGATTAAATATGAAAAGGCTATACAAGAGCTACACCACCTAGTGAGACTATATGAGACTGTGAGAATAGACCCTATGTTGAGTAGAGTTGTGAATCAAGTATCAACGAAAAGAAGGACAAACAAGGAATTGCACCTTAGTGCTCATATTGGAGACTATGATGTGGACTATGTGGTCCTCGACTTAGGATCAAAAGTCAATGTTATGACGAAGCAGACTTGAGCACTGAAGGGAAAACCTAGATTGATTTAATCTCCTATCAGGCTCGGGATGGCTAATCAAAATTTGGTGAGCCCCTTTGGAAGACTAGAGCATGTCCTTGTAGACGTCGATGGGGTAAGGACATTTGTAGACTTCGAAGCAATTGAGATTGTTGTTGATAGATGTCCTTATTCTACGATGTTAGGAATTGATTGGGCTTTCAACAATTCAACTATTGTTGACCTAAAGAAGAGAACAATGACATTTGAGGGTAATGGCCTTAAAGTCATTGCACCTCTGGACCCAGATGAAGGTCGCAGATACACATAACCTATCAAGGAAGAAGACCAGGCATATGAGCTAGAGAACATATACAAATTGACAGCAAGACAACATGATTACATTAATCCTACAACAAATGGAAATCTCAGCTGGTGAAGTGAAAGTGCATGTTCATCAAATTAAGAGGAATCCTTGGAAAATTGGTAGAACAGAATGTATGAAGTCTCCACATGATGATGTGCCAGATTGACTAGAGCAGTTCACTGGATTGGCACCGAAGTAAGTAACCTTCCAACATTCGATGGATTGAATCATCTAGAGACATTTCTAGCTGAATTTGAGAAAATTGTACTAGTACAACAAAGGATGTTGGCACTGGATGAAGCCTTGAAAGCCACACTAGCTAGATGGTGGGGAGCACACAAGAAGAACATCGCGAAGTGGAAACAATGTCACAGCTTATTGACAATGTGATTTTCAGACCAAGCAAAAGGGTGCAAAGTTCGATACACATGCCAGAGTTGTCCTAAGGATCATATGCGAAGTTGTGAGGAGGCCTGGAGCAACACTCCTAAAGAACAGTGGGTGCATAAGTTCATTAACACCTTGGATACTACGCATATCAACTGGTATCTTCAAGCAGAACTGCACCTCATCACCACACATTAGAATGGTATGACTCATAACTTTATAGCTACATTTTTATTTGAGAGTGATTACCCTACAATAGATCAGGCTTTACAAATTGTAAGACAAAAGGTCTTTGAGGAGGCACCTAACCTCCTTTTTGAGAAATAAGAAGATGAATGGATTGTGCCTCTTCAACAGTTACAAGGTTGCTACAATATTAATGCTGATGAGGATGATAACCCTAGAAATGTAACCATTGCAAAAACTGAAGGTCATAGAGACATAGAAGGACCAAGGATTGAACTACCTTTTATTGGACAACCCATTAAAATTAAAAAGGTTAATATTGGAACAGAGCAAACACCTAAATTAGAAAATGTTGGAGACTATTGGGATGATGCTACTATTAGCAAGATCATAGAGCTCTTACATGAATATCATGACTTGTTTCCAACTAAGTTCACAGATATGAAGGGAATTAAGGGGCCCATGGGAGAAATGAAGATTCCTCTGAGACCAGATGCAAGACCTATCAAGTAGAGACCTTACAGACTGAAACCTAAATATAAGAAGAAATTTAATATTGAATTGGATAGAATGTTGGAAGAAGGAATCATAGAACCTGTTGAAGAATCTGAATGGATTAGCCCTATGGTGGTCTAGGATAAGAAGATGGGAGAAATCATAATTTGTGTAGATATAAGAAAGTTGAATGATGCATTTCTACATGATCCATTCCCTACACCTTTTACTGATGAACCTCTCGATAACATAGGAGGACATGAGGTCTACTCATTCACAGATGGATTTTCAGGTTATCACCAATCAGAATTGCTAAGGAAGATCGACACAAGACCACATTTGCAATAGAATGGGGGTCATTCTAGTATACTGTAATGCCTTTTGGCTTGAAGAATGCACCAACCATATTTTCTAGGGTGGTGGTCAAATCATTTAAGGATTTTTTACATAAGTTCCTGGAAGCATATTTTGATGATTAGACTTTTTTTAGCCTAATGAAAGACCATATTGAATGTTTAAGATTGATGTTAGATAAGTGAAGGCAATGTCAGATTGCCTTGAATTTGAAAAAGTGTATTTTATTTTCACCCTTTGGAGTGTTGCTAGAGCATATTGTGTGTAAGCAAGGATTCTTGGTAGATCCTTCCAATATCGTCATCATTGTTTATCTACCTCTCCCTACCTCGGTCAGACAGCTGCGCACTGCATTGGGAGACACACTGGATACTATATAAAATTTATTAAGGGCTATGCACAAACAATAACACCTATGGAGAATCTATTAAAGAAAGATAGTAAGTTCCAATGGACATAAGAATGCTAACAAAGCTTCGACACACTAAAGAAGAAAATGGTCACTGTGCCAATCTTGGTTTTTCCAGATTGGAGTAAAGATTTCAATGTTCATGTCGATGCTTCGTCCATTGCATTAGGATCATTTTTAGCACAGATGGGTGTAGGATACATTGACCACCCCATATCCTTTGCCATCATGAAGCTTTCTATAGCTGAAAGGAACTATACTACTACTGAAAGAGAAGGCTTGGCTATGGTATATGCGTTGCAGAAGTTTAGACACTATTTCCTAGGAGGACATTTTAAGATGTTCACTAACCATTTTGCATTGAAATACTTAGTCAACAAGACAATGTTGGGGGGGAGAATATGAAGATTTATACTACTATTCTAGGAGTATGACTTTGAAATTGTGGTCAAGCCAGGAAGAATGAATAAAGGACCTGATCACTTATCTAGGTTGGAAAATGGAGAGGAACCTACTAGTTTGGAGGATACACTACCAGATGCACAGTTGCTGGCCATCAGAAAATTTGATGATCACTTCATCAAGATAGTTCAGTTCCTGTCCACAAGAATGTCACCTTGCGAATACACAGTTATGTAGAAGAAACAATTGGTAGTCTATGCTGCAGATTTTCAACTTATAGTTGGACAATTGTATAAGATGGGACCAGATGAGATCTTGAGGAGATGTGTTATGGAAGCAGAAATACCATTGATTTTGGTAGAATCACATGAAGGCATCACAAGAGGACACTACGCAGGGAAAGAAACAATGCATAAGGTTCTTAGAGCTGGCCTCTGATGGCCTACTTTACATAAGGATGCTAAAGAATACTACAGAGCCTGTGATGTATGTTAGAGAGTAGGAAAGCCTTCTAGAAGAGATGAGATGCCTTTGGCACCACAATTAACACTACAAGTATTTGAGAAGTGGGCCATTGACTTTGTGGGACCTCTTAACCCGCCAGGAAGGCGCACAGGATCCCAATACATGGTCACTGAGAAAGAGTATTTAACCAGATGGGCAGAAGCAAGAGCAGTTAAGGACTGTAGTGCATCTATAGCTGCATAGTTCATCTTTAAGGATATTATAACCAGGTTTGGATGCCCGAAGATCCTCATGATTGATCAAGGAACACCCTTCATCAACAAAACTATTGAAGCCTTGACTCACGAATTCGAAGTTCATCATCAGAAGAGCACTCCATACCACCCATAGGTGAATGGTACAATCGAATATTTCAATAAGATCTTGGAGACAATGTTGACTAAGATCTGTAGTGTCAACAGAGAAGATTGGGATTTAAGAATTCCAACAGTATTATGGGATTATAGAACTACTTGCAAGAAGATGACAACACAAACTCCCTTCAAATTAGTATATGGCTTGGAAGCAGTGGTACCTATGGAATACTTGGTTCCTAGTTTAAGAATTGCAACCTTCACAGGTATGGATGACACTGGCGTTGTTCAATACCGACTTGTGCAATTGCTAGAGTTAGAAGAAGACAGGTTTATTGCAAGATTTCATCAGTAGGCACAAAAAGAAAGAGAAAAGACTTACCATGAGAAACATATCAAGATGAAGGCATTCAAGCAAGGAGATTTGGTATTGTTATATGACAGTAAGTTCATGAAGCATCCAGGGAAGTTTAGGACACATTGTCTTGGGCCATTTGAGGTTTCCTATGTCACAGAAGGAGGATTTGTGTAGTTGAATACCCTTAATGGAGAATGGAAGGATGGATTAGTGAATGGGGGGCGATTGAAATTGTATTATGACAACCAGTTGCCTTGCAGCTCTCAATAGAATCAAAGGAAGAAGATTCTAGGTACCAGGTGCAGTTGAAACTAGGTACCAGACACATAAAAGACAGTTTGCACATGATATGGAGGGATAGAGTAGAAAGCACAGGCTGCTCTGTGCAGTCTGCAGTTGAAGTAATACAGAAGGTTCAATCTTGTAGTGACTCGGGACGAGTCACATGTGAGTGTTGGGGGCATGTTGGCCCTTGGATATGTAAGGAAGTGAATATTAAGGAAGAAAGGTGAAGTACGAACTGCGCGGAAGGCACACAAATTGAGGAAGGGTTGAAGTGGTTAAAGAAGAAGAAAAGAAGGAGAAAAGAAAGGAAAAGATAATCGTTGGAAGAGAAGATCGAGGAAGATAAAGCAGTATGGAAGATGGATCGTGGGAAACTCAACAAGCAGAAGAAGACACAATGAGTGCTTTGGATCACCTTGCAAAAAATAAGGAAGGATAGGTTGGTGAAGCCCTTAAAGCACAGGTCAAGTGGACCTAGGGTTTTGGATCTAGAGTTTTGGCACCTAGACTTTTGCCATGTAATGTATAAATAAAGGTCTAGAAGACCTGGGACGGGTTGGTCGATACTATGATTGTGGGTGTTCATTGTTGATTATTGTTGTTAAGAGCAGTATTGAGACTATATTGTAAGATCTTCAGTTAGGTGTAAATATCGATCCTGCAACTAGGTGCACATGGAGCGAAGGGAGAAAGAGAGAGAGAGAGATATCTACAGCTAAGTGCGCAGATAGAACTATATGTTTCCACATAATATATCAAGAAACACAGTTCTGTGGACGTAGCCCTAGGGAGAGGGTGAACCACGTATATCTTGTTGTTTTGTGTGATTGACGCTGCGTTATTTTCCATATGTTATACTGGTATTGCATTATTGTGTTAGATCAGAGATATAACTTGAGAAGTAAGCTTAGGAAAGGTAAGGAATATCTATATTGGTTGGCATTGTGTTTTGGATTCACTTTGCATTTCCTCTGGTTGTAGACACCTATTTCCCACAACCCCCTATTGCTACTTCGGGTGAGACTACATCTACCTCGCAGGTGTTTCCAAAAGGGCTAGTAGTTAGGGTTTGTTGGTGCACTGTTAGAGTTGAACCCTATGTCTTCCCCTATGCCAACAACACCTAACCCTTTACCCATAAACCCTATAACCACAACAACCTTAATATAAATTGTATTATATACAAAACCTTAATATAAATTGTAGTATATATAAAACTTTATTATAAATTGTATTATATATTTGTTATATAGTACAAGTTATATTGTATAATATATTTGTTATATTATATTTCATTTTAATAATACATATTTTATAAAACCAACAAAAATTGAAAACCTGTATCAAATTGCAAAACCAAAGAAAATAACAAACAAAACCCTCCCGATAGGATCAAGACCTCAACATTGAATCATTACGACCAACATAACTTGATCCTGATTTTAAGAGCCAAAACATGAGATAGGGTGATACAAAGAGTGATAGAGGACCGACAATGAGACAGAGAAGTGACAGAGGAGACCCTAGCTCAAGCGATAGAGGAGACCACACACCAGCGATGTCGCCCAAATCTGTAATTTTTTTCTAACCCTTTACAAATGCATCATAAATAATCAATATGGATTGTACTAGAGGAGTTTTTAAGATCAAGGAAAATCCAAAATCTATTTCATTTGAAACCCCCCCTAATTTCTATCTTACAAGATTATAGGGGGCATTGATGGAAGCAACATATCATTATGTTGGGATTTTGTTCCACATTAACACTCGCTCTAATCCATTTTTTTCTTACATAGATTTTTTTTGAAACTTGAACACTTCAAAATTAATCTTTTTCAATTTTGGCATCTGGTAGAAATCCCAAATATTTTTGTACAAAATATGCAACCAGTTTGCAAATTTGTCAAGGATCAAAATATTTGCATTATAAAATTATAAATTATGATTTTTTTTTAAATAAAAAAAATATTTTATATCTTTTGTACTAGCCATTTTCCTGCTTTATTCAGATCCTAGCATTTCAAAAAGTTGTTGTATCTGTATTCATGTCCTGGTAAGTTAGGATTTTGCCAAACTATTTCATTTTGCATCCTGTTATTCAATTCTCGTGGTTGTTTTAACTTGTGTTATAAGAAACACTGGAGTGAGAATGCTGCCACTGTAAGAGGTGTGGTATATTATACAAAGTTTTTCCAAGCCATTCTAACCTAGGGATCACATGTCTTCCATAAGTTATATAGAGTTAGAGAAATTAGAACACTACATTTTCAAGGTGTAACAACCTCTTCTTCCATTTCAAGAAGTTTGTCTTTGTTGCTTCGCAATGAGGAAATGACGCAAGATATTGTATATGAATTATGGACCTTTATTGATAGGTGTTCACCTTCACATGATTTTTTTTTTTTTAATGTACATTTATGTAGGTTTTATTATTTTGTAATTTTATGTAATCATATCAACTTCAATGTCAATGAAATTACGACATACAAAGAAACATTGATTTCTAATTGTAGGTATGCATTTATCCATTGGTGCATTATAGAAGTTTGAATCTACCAAATTCAAACAATGTTATGCCAATTACACTGAAACCATAAAGGGCATTATCCCATTCGGGCCAGATCAACACAGAAAGGGATGAATTCAAATTGTCCTCCCAACTTTCCAATGACCAGTCTTAGTGTATCCTTTGCTTGAACTCATATTTGACAACCTCATGATGAATGTGCCTGATGGTTAAAATCTGCCTCTCATCTATGTGAATCAACTTCCAAAGGTATATTCAGTTTAAATCCCAAAACATACGAAATTGTGTGAATCCTAGATCTCTCCTAAATTAATTAATTGTTATGTATGTGTGATTTGTCAGTTATTTGCTTCATGAAGAATATTTTATTAAGGTTATGTGAATATTCACACTTCTTTTTTTAGTTGTTTATCTTGTCTCCTCATCTTCTCTGAAATTTGAGGTTCACATGCTTTCTTTCTGTTGAAAATATATAAGGTATACTCATTGATTTGCAACTTGTATGGAACCTCCCTTTATGAGATATTTGAGTGACCATTTGTATTGTAGCTTGAAATACATACTTGTATTGTAGCTTGAAAAATGGTATCTTGTACCCCAAAGACATGACAAAATTTGACATGTGGCAGGGTGATTGTGGGAAGGCACCAACTAGCTCACAATAGGTGATCAAAATCTGGACCAGGGGTCAAATTTTAGCTCAAAAATCAACATTCTCGGAATTGCCTCAAAACGAATATGAGCGTAGCCCTCATCATCATGAACCCAACGCAACTCGTTTCGTCTCAAATAGACGTCGGGAGCGAGAGATATCACAATCTGTTCGGAATGTCAAACATGAAACAAAAAGGACGCTGACTGTGCAATCCGTACAGTCTGTACGGATGCTGATGTGCCATGACCATACGCTGATGTGGAAGAGGTGACGTGGCAGAGTTGAGTGGGCACATGCTGACATGGCAGTTTTTGGACTGGCTGAGATTTGGGCAAATCGTGTTGTGAGATGGCATGGTTTTGGCAAATTATGAGGTGCCACGTGGCCCAGTCGTGGGCTGCCACGTGGCACTATGGCATTGGTTGATTGTTCAAAATTTATTGGAGTCCACCGGACTCGAACCCTGGACCTCCACACAATGCAAAGCTTTGGAAAAGGCCGCCTGACCAGCGCGCCACACATTAGTTCTTAATATATATATGCATTCTTATATATTTAAGTTTGACTATGTTGTATGTTGGCGCGGGGGTCCGGGCTGGGGCTTAGCCCCAAACCTTGGTTTTGTGCACATAACCATGCGACCACGATACACAGAGATGTTGCGCGGGAACCTTACCATGTTATGGTTTCATTACATTCCACATTACATTGCATTAACGAGGTTCCATACTCCGGTTACATTCGGTTTCCATTTTATGATGGGGTTACAAACAATCCGAAATTAGGGTGGTTGGTTACCACGGGATTCGGTTCCAAACCAATGTTTGCAATTACACATGGACTATGCACCATAAAAATGGAGGGGTTTTGGTTTGTGTTAAAATGGTGGAGTTATGCACCCGCCACTTGTCATTGTTTCATTCGCCCATGTAAACGGAGCCCCTTTTGCTATTGCGCGCGGTCGTATGGTGCCCACATGCCCAACGACTTGCAGTTGGGGGCCAAAAATTCGTTAACGGTTCGACAGTTTGATCCATTTTTCAGTTATGCATGGTGCTGGGTTTAAGCACATGTTTTGGAGCGTGTTCTGGATTCAAGCACACAGACGTGCGTTTTGGCGAACCAGAGCCAACAAGCTTGAAGGAAGAGGATGGCAGGAGGCCAATC
>JZKD02S1762916.1:29825-44055 GCA_000966675.3 Picea glauca | reverse complement strand
TCTCTAATGTACCCACATGTTTTGGGTTTATGTACTTATGTTTGTACTGGAAGGAGAGTTGAAGAGCTATGCACATGCATTTGTTTTTATGTATGTGTAAGCAATAAACCTGGTGATGGTTCATCATGAATGATTCATGATTGTAACATGATTGTGTATCATGTTTTTCGACTTGTCATTTTGGAAGATTGATATGTTTCAAATGAGTCTCGATTGGTGTCGATGTTGTCTTGACGACTATGTGTGTCGATCATGTTTTTCGACTTGTGTTTAGTCGATGGTGTTTGTTTGGTTGTAAGTTGATTTTGAGTACACCAAGATGCAGAAAAACACCATGTGCTTTGATGAAGTATGAGATGTGACAGTTTGCTTGAAGATAAAAAAGATTTTGTTGGCATCATTTTTCAGTCTTGTATAATTTGTTTTCAAGATTGATGGTTTTCTTAGCTTGTGACAAGATGTCGCAGGAAAGTTTTTGCAGCCATTGGAGAGATGATTGTTTTGACGCCAAAGAGTTCACAAGAGGGACTTGATTCTCAGTGGGAAGGTTGGTAGTCTTCCAAGAACAGAGAGAACAATGGGTCAGCAGTAGCCAGAGAACAGTGGTTGAGGGACATAGCCAGTTGCAGTGCAAGGCATGTCAAAGTATCCAGGTGATTGTCGAAAAGGATTTTCAAGTACAATCAGTTGATAGAACTTGAAAGTAGAAGAGTATTGAAGCTCAGACAGATGATCATAAGCTTTTGTGGGTCCAAAAGCCTTTCAGTGGGAAGGTGTGATCAAAATCTGGACCAGGGGTCAAATTTTAGCTCAAAAACCAACATTCTCGAAATTGCCTCAAAACGAACGTGAGCGTAGCCCTCGTCATCATGAACCCAACGCAACTCGTTTCGTCTCAAACGGATGTCGGGAGCGAGATATATCACAATCTGTTCGGAATGTCAAACAGAAAAAAAAAGGACGATGACTGTGCAATCTGTACAGTCCGTACAGATACTGACGTGCCATGACCGTATGCTGATGTGGAAGAGGTGATGTGGCAGAGCTGAGTTGGCACATGCTAACATGGCAGTTTCAAACTGGCTGAGATTTGGGCAAATTGTGTTGTGAGACGTGGCATGGTTTTGGCAAATTATGAGGTGCCACATGGCCCAGTCGTGGGTTGCCACATGGCACTATGGCATTGGTTGATTGTTCAAAATTTATTGGAGTCCACCGGACTCGAACCATGGACCTCCACACAATGAAAATATTTGGCAAAGGCCGCCCAACCGGCGCGCCACACATTATTTCTTAATATATATATGCATTCTTATATATTTAAGTTTGACTATGTTGTATGTTGGCGCGGGGGTCCGGGCTGGGGCTTAGCCCCAGCCCTTGGTTTTGTGCGCATAAACATGCGACCACGATACACAGAGTTGTTTCGCGGGAACCTTACCATGTTATGGTTTCATTACATTCCACATTACATTGCATTAACGAGGTTCCATACTCCGGTTACATTCGGTTTCCATTTTATGATGGGGTTACAAACAGTCCGAAATTAGGGTGGTTGTTTACCATGGGATTCGGTTCCAAACCAATGTTTGCAATTACATATGGACTATGCACCATAAAAATGGCGGGGTTTTGGTTTGTGTTAAAACGGTGGAGTTATGCACCCTCCACTTGTCATTGTTTCATTTGCCCATGTAAACGGAGCCCCTTTTGCTATTGCGCGCGGTCGTATGGTGCCCACATGCCCAATGACTTGCGGTTGGGGGCCAAAAATTCGTTAACGGTTCGACAGTTTGATCCTTTTTTCATTTATGCACGGTGTTGGGTTTAAGCACATGTTTTGGAGCATGTTCTGGGTTCAAGCACACAGAGGTGCATTTTGGCGAACCAGAGCCAGCAAGCTTGAAGGAAGAGGATGACAGGAGGCCAATCTTTCTCATTTTTTGGCCGATTGAGGTGCCGTAAAAGCCCATCTAGGGGTTTTTGGACGTCCTAAATCCATTGGCACTATTATCAAGGCCATTTGAAGACTTCCTTTGCAGGTTTTTAGCCATTGAAATTTCAGCAAGCTCCAGGGAGCTTGAAGCCCTCATTGATTGAGGACATGTTTTGGTGAGCCTATGTTTGTTTTCTGTGATTGAATAATCATTTTTGGCTAATTGTTATGATCTGAACACATTGGGACAGGTTTCAGAGGCTTTTGAGGACTTTTACATGTGTTTTTTTCCAAAGAGAAGCTCAGTGAAGCTTATGGCCACATGTAGAAGAGGTCATGCCCAGATGAGCCATGATCCGTTTTCAGAGTTTTATTAGTCATTTTGGGGTTTTTATGTGTTCTGATCCCAATGGTACAGTATGTTTTTCCATTGGAGTTGAGCAACAACTTATAAAATAACTTTTGACAAATTAATCCCAGAGAGCCAAGTCCATTGATGGAGGCTCAAGGAGATGTAGCTCGGAGGGGGGTGAACTCCTTTATCATGTTATGATTGTTCTAAGTTTGATGGTTTATTTGCTGCAAGTTGTATTGCTGTGTATTTATTTAAAGTACATATTTAACCATTTAAAAGAACATTTCATCACATATGAACATTTAAAGAAAGAAGCATAAACTTAGCACATAATTTATTTGGCTAGTTGTAAGCCTATAGAGGAGACCACAACAAGGATGAGAGAGTTAGAGAAGACTATATATCAATATGCAGTAAGCACCATTTTTAAAATAGATTATTTATGATGTATATTAATTTATGAATTTCTATTTTATATGTTTATATGAGCTAAACTAAAAATGGTTTCTTTCTACACAAATATTTGGAACCGACGCTAGATCTTGGTTGTGGGGACGCTGTTGGTATCAGTGGTGCATAAACCCCACAATTCCCTATAATGAGCCACATACCTTCAAGGATATTTTCCTCTATGTGTGTGGCTCAAACGACTGTAGCTCCTAGGGCCCATGAGATTCCCCCACCGTTCACACCAGACCATGACACACATGATGGTTTAGTAGATGATGAATCTTATGAAGAAGAGTCTACGCACTGCTATCCTGGAGCAACATGTGTTCAAAGCACAAGAACACTATTGGTCAAACTTTTGATGGATGAAAAATTTGTTCCCTTGAAGATGCCACAAGTCCCATGTAGTTATAAATATCTTAGTTAATTCCTATTATTTAAATATTGAAACCTACATCTTTCAAATTATTTGAAACTAATTATCATATTTTTTTGTAGGAAATAACATTTTTTACAGGACCTTGCATGAAAAGAAGTTAGAGATTTTTGGGCCCACCATTTGCACACGGTGGAATTCCCAGAAAAAAAAAATTGAAAGACAAACTTATTAACCATTTGGTCGGAATCTTTGGTGATTCGTTCAACAAACAAGATATCACCTCGAAGGTGGGTACATATTTGAAATATGTTAGAGATCAATATAGGACTCAATTGCTAAAAAAACCTTAAGTATGATTGTCCTGTCGCCATTCCCCAGAGGAAATGGAAGAATATACTAGAGGATGCAAAGGAGATTGCATTGAGACATGAAGGGAAGACACCACCTAGACCTAGAAGGTAAATGGTATTTTGAATTGAATATGTCGAACTTTCTTTAGTTGATCTATAGAAAAAATTGTGTTGTCTAAGTACATATTTGAAACTTTTCATAGGCTCCTGAACACATCGAAAGCCACCAAGGCAAGACTAGATAAGCACAGGAAACAAAAACTTGGCCAAGCTAGATACCTAAGATTAAAAGCTCGAATTGTAAGTACTGAATAATTTTACCATATTATTCATATCATTATACATTTTTTTTAATTGCAACCAATAAGAAAAATTCATCGTATTATGCAATGCAGGGGGATACGTTCAATAATGCACCCACTGAAGAAGACATGAAGATCATATTCAAGTTCAACTTTCAAGAAGTGGTTGAACATAGAAAAATCTTGGGGAAAACACAATCAACTGACCCTTCGGGTGAGATGGTAAGTAAAATGACAAGACTGTAATTGTTCATCACTTGTAAGTACATATATAGATGGTTGATTTATCACATCAATTAATGTGTCTATTTTTTTAAGCATGCAATCAACCCCAATTCATTCAATAACGGTACTGGAAAAGAAACCCATGATCCTGCTAGTGTGCAGACCCATCATGATATGTGTATTTAAAATCATTGTATATATTGATGATTAGTAATATTTAGTTGCAAATGGTGTAATTATAACATTTCTTGTCTGAGTGGTAGAGTATGTAGATGAGGTCGGTGCTCACAAAGGAGAGGAACCGATGACAACCCAACCAATGGTCTTGACTACTCCTCCAGGTAAAAAACAGAGTCATAATATTTGTACTAATGAAAGACTAATATGAATAATAATAACTAACCATGTACTTTTAACACTTTCTATTGTTCTAGTGGATGCCCCTATAGTGCAACAACATCCAGTAGTACGTTGTATTACTAGAAGTAGTGTAATGCTAGAGAAAACACATATTCATGCAACGCGACCAAAAGAGGGTCCAACAACTGAAGGGGTTGAAGATGATGTTAGTAGTGATGATGTAGTACTGAAGAGTTTTATTAAAAGAATGAAACCAAAAAGGAATTGATTGTAAATATTTTAAGGACAAAATTTCTTAATATAAATTATTAGTTATACAATTTTTGTTTAAATTCATATGCATGATTGGGTATGGGGAATTGAGAGTGATGCGAGAGGGGAGAGGGGGGGGGGATGATCTTCCACCTTCACGTGGTTATCCCTATTTAGTAGAGAATAAATTATTCTTGAAACCAGGAGGATTTCATTAAGGTATTCCTATTATCCATTTAATGATATTGTTTTTAGAGATTATTGAATGTAATTTGATGTCACATTTTATGTTCTCCCTTAACATTGATGTTTTCCAATGTTTAATATGCATAAAGGATTATTCTAAGGACTTGGAAATGTAGAATGCTTGCTCGAGTTAGCGATTGATTCAATCAATATTGACAACAATATTGATAAATCAGATGGTAGGAAAAAAGTGGGTCCCAATTTTAAAGCTTCTTGTACTAAATTTGATTCTTTTCTTAGTTAAATGTTTCTATTTGTATAAACTTGTTATTTTATATTGTTGAATTATATATCTAGCTCAACAAAACAACATCTTCTGTTTTTTGTGTGTAAACTAAATAGTTTAATAAATGGCCCCTATATCACCATCAATATAAATTAATGCTATCATCTTTGAGATTCACACTTTGAGATATCCTAGATTTCCTCCCTAAGGAGGATGCACCCACCTTGCCAACAACTTTCAACTCAACATCTATCACTTAAGGATCTCATCCTCTTTTCAATCTTTCCATTTTGACTTGAGTGTATTGAGTGTACTCATGTAAATGCGTCTTTCCATCCCTCCAACTATGTGCACTAGTTCTTTAATATTTATTCATATTGTGTGGACCTATTGGGAGGTTTTATTTCACACCCTCCAATAGAATTTTTACCATCCAAGCCACCTAACAAATATACTGTCCATATGGTATCATCCCTCAAGAACCTAGGAAGACATTACAATAGTACATTTAGGTGTTCACTTGGCTTTGCATTCAACTCCAAGTTCTATATCTAGAGGAGGTATTCATTGCATCACCACTTAGGAGGTATTATTTTACACCCTCCAATATCATTTTTACCATCCAAGACACCTCACAAATCTATTGTCCAGATGGTATCATCTCTGTCAAGAACCTACGAAGAAATTACAATAGTACATTGAGGTGTTCACTTGGATTTGCATTCAACTCCAGGTTCTAGATCTAGAGGAGGTATTTATTGTTAAATTTAATTCTATTGTATTGGCTTTTGTTAGATTCAAAGTTTCCATGTTTGAAAGTGTTTCCCTTGACTAGGAATTGGAACATGCCTTGGAAGTTGAATGTAAATCTCAATGGTGGACTAATTTCCAATCCTCCCAAAACCATAATTCTCATTCCAACCCCTACACTTAGAGTGCTCCCAATATTTTTATATCCTTTACTCCTCATCCATAGAACCCGACATTTGTCAATCCCTCTTCTCCTAGACCCGATCAATGGTGCCACTACCATTGCACACAACCAACACTATAAAAAATAGTCATTCTCTCAACTATCCATAGTCATCTCAAGCACTATATATTGAATCGCCTGCTTGTCTTCACAAGTCCAACATTACATCCTAAACTTTGTATCCTCTAACGATTGCATAGATATTGAATTCTCTCACCTTCCTTTTTTTTTTTTTAATTGAACACAAAGAACCTTCTTCCACCTCTACCAAAATCCCTAAGTCTTATGTTAATACACTACAAAGTCTCATATAGGATCTCTCACCACTCCAAATTCATAAAAAAGTCTAAAACCAATAACTATATTAATCACTATAGTTACAGGCTTTATGACATGATCACTATATTAATTCAATGGTATAGTTTAGATATTCCTTATGTCCAGCCACATCAAAATCTGAGACACTAGGAGAAGCTTTCATAATATTTCCTGGTAATGACATGTCTAGGTTTACATGAGTCATAGCTCAACCTTGGGTGACAATGTTGACACTTGTACCTATCCTCTCTAGAGAATCATTGATTATCGTCACTCATATGGATTCAGTGGCCTCAAAATCCCTTATTGCACCTCGATTGCACTTGGATGACAACAACAAAGATTTCCAAGTATGGTGTAGACCTTGAAGGCCTTATGAATAATTCTTTTCCTCTTCGAGAGTCTGATGCAGGAGCATCTGAAAATAAGATCTAGAAATGATCCAAGGGGTCAAAACATTTACCAAGGGAGTTGGTTCCCTAATTTTATTTTGTAATATTTGTAAAATATATTTCGAAGATTGATTTGTTTCATAGTGGTTAGTTTGTTGCTGAGATTCACGAAATAATTCCTAGTATATACGTTTGTTTAGATACTTCGAGTTAGTTGGTTTTGCATGAGCTATTTCGAGAGATCTGAGAATATATTCATAATTTTATAATCTGACAGAGGTTAGGCAGACAAAACGAGTGAGGAGGAGTGGTTTTGGAGAAATTCCATGTGTGCAGGTTGTGAGAGAAGTTTTGAATATTATAAATAAAGTTCCAATGTGTTCCATAAATTATTGTGTTAATTATGTAATATAGAATTGTGTGCATGAGTAGAGTTGGTTTGTTTGTTTGATGATTTCTCTCCATCCTAGGAAATATATCTATCATACTGTGTGAATCAGTAGATATATCTATCATATTGTATGGCAAATCGATCCTAGATTTTGCATTGGAAGCATATCGATCAAGATCGAGGAAAATCCTCCTTACAATTGGGAGATTTAATTGTTATTATCATTATTTGAACGAGATTAAATCTGGATAGTTGGATCATAGATCCAGTACATAGGGGCCATAGGATCATGTTTAAGGTTGGGCTTTGATCAATGTAAGGATCAATGATCCTCATCGACTTCGCATAGGAGAGAAGCTCAAAGGTTAATAGAGGTGTGGGTGCCAAGGGTTGTTTATAAACTTACCACTGAGACATGTGTTCCACACTGGTAGTACCGAGGCCCCCTAGAAGCAAATTTAATACCATTATTTGACCCCCCGAGACACTGTATATGAAAACCACTTTCCAAAAGTGTTAAACCACGGTTTTGTATGAAGATTTAGCTACAAGTATAGTATATGGTCGCATGGAGACTTAGCGCCATATCAAATCATAACCAAGGAATCACAAAGGAGCTAGCACTGGTTCGAAAAGGCACTTAACATAAACCTGGTATCTTTAGTTTTATTAAATTCTAGCCTTATCTAAGCTCTAAGTTATTAGATTTAATTATATTAGTTTTAAATTTTATTTAGTTTTAATAGTTATATTTATGAGTTCTTTGTATAAATTGATTCGAATCTATAAAATCAATTGTATTTTGTTTCAAATATATAGAATATAGTATTAAAAATTAATAAAAAAATGTTTTATTAGTTTTTAATACTATATTCTATATATTTTAAATGAAATAGGATTAATTTTAATAAATTCTAGTAAATTAAACAAAATATGATTAATTTTAATAAAATGATGTGTTTGTGTGCAAATATATTGTGATTAAACATAGAGAGTTGATTAGAAAAGTGTGAAGATCTACGGTTTATAATGAACCTCCCTACACTAGGCCGATCGACATTTAAAAGGGAATAACCCCTAAGGTGACGTAGGGCAGATTTTACCCATGCTATGTGTTGACAAAATGATCCACCTTGACACCCCGTTGCGTGGTATTCAAAACTGTCACACGACCCCGTGCAAAACTATGAAATGAAACCACCTAAATGATCCTGATTTGTTTAAAACCACCTAAATTAATAAAACCACTATGAAATGAAACCACCTAAATTAATAAATGATTTGTTTAAATGTGTGTGTGAGTAAAATATCATTTGTTGGGTTCTCTTTATAAAATTCCATTGGTTACTGTTAATGACAGCCTAAAGCAACCCGAACTCATTTGATCCTTTTCAGAGCGTACTTTTGTCGGATTTGTCAACAAAGTCAAGGGTTTTCTTCAACAATTGTTCTGGGTAAGAATATAAAGGCATGTTTCCTGCCAATTTGTCAAAATATGAAAACCCTCAAGTTCTAAAAAGTCCAAAACCCTATATACAATAGAACTTGATTTAGAGGACAAAGATTGTCAAATTTTCAACCCAATTACTTCATTTGATCTCTATGAATTGTATAAACTATCTTTTGACAGATATAATCAGTTACATGATTATTTCCATGCATGGGAGTCAAACTTGGCCCGCTTCATTGTTACACAGACTTATAATATCCCATAATTTGTTCACCGATGTGCTTTGAATTATGCCCCATCCTCTAGGAGTATATTGTCAAGAACTAGGTCATTATTATTTGAAATTTTAGCTGATTCAATCTGTGAGATGTTGAAAGTCCAAAAACTTAATGATGGCTAGGTATTAAATGAAGAATCTTTATCCATTGTCTATAAATATTTAAATTTACACAACAAACAAGATTTAATATTGTCTTTAATGGAGAAAGATAGTAGTCCGCATGAAGAGTCTGATAATTATGAAACTATTATATTTTCACCAATCTCGCAACAGATTATCAACATGGCTTGTGTTGTTTTGGGATATGATAGTGATAGGATTTTGGATAACACTATATCAGGTCTATTTAAGTCTATTTTCCCTTTGACAATCCAACGAATTGTTAGATTCCATTTTGCATAGTGTATAGCTAATTCTATGTACTATCAACTCACTAAATTTACACTAAGTAGAGAATGTAGATATCAATCTTATCTAGTATATTTGCATTTGTTTTTCAAAGAAAATGAATTTTCAAATTTGAACTTAGAAACTGAAGATAGTGTTGGAAATCCTATCTCGGTCATTCATTGGACACCAATAGTTAGAAAGAATCCACAAAATGTTGGATTTTCAGACTTTGTCAATACATTGATGGCCATATATATATACCATGTTTCATGTAGAAATTCCTCCTAGAATCTTTCTCGAAGTAACCACACTTTTGCATGGATTTGCATAAACTAAACTAGGAGACTGGTATTTATTCGAGAAATATACTGAAATAAGGATATATGGAGCATAAATTAAACTTTTCAAATTGCCTAAATTCCTTACCCTAAGGATTTTTGCCTTAGAATTCATAAGTTAAAGTATTAATTCAGATGAGATTCATTTTGTTTCAAAGAAAAAGAGGACCAATTTCAAGTTGAAAAGAGAAGTGGGACATTTTATTGTGAACAATAGAAAATCTTTGTAGGTTGCAAAATCAATGTTGCAAGGATTGAGTCTTGGGCAAGGAGAAACATGGTAGTATGATCCTTTTGGAATCATATCATCCAAAAGATAAGAGTTTCAATTAACTTTCTATAAGCACCATACAAAACCTCAAGTGGAGCAGATAATGAACCTATACAATTGGAAAGATGTTCAAAAGATTCTTCAGGGGAAAATACAAAATGTATCTCAAGTTTCTTAGACAATGGTCATTGATACACCCCAACAACAAGATAAATCATTTAAAAGAAGTTTTCTAGTGGAGCTTCAAGTTGTCTCAGATTCAGAAGATGAGCATTCCAAGAAGAAGCAAAGAATTGAAGGAAACACAAAGGAAATTTCATAAGAATATATTCAAGTTATAGAAGATATATCAGAAGATACTCAAAAGAAACCCTCTTTTACAATAGAGTTTCTTCCATCAATTGTCTTTGATAACATCCAGAATCAAGAAGGTGTAGAATCTTCATAAATCAAGCCAAAAAATATATTTTCAGAATATGAGAAAATGAAGTACAAAAATATAGATATCAAGCAAAATTTGTTGCTTGAGCTTGATCAAGATTCTTCTAAATCTAGATTATTTTCTGCAATAGATTTTGAAAAAGGAAGATTTAATTTGTCACTATTAGAACCTAATGATCAAAACCTTAGAAGTGTCGAAAATTATAGATCAACAAACTTTTCAGTTGATCTTGAACAAATTCATATAATTGACAAGATGACATTGCTCAGACAAATAGGATAAATGTTGAATAGAGATGTCATCCATATGACTCTTGACATGAATAAATTACAAAAGGTAAACAAACAATTGAAGGAACAACTGAGACATGAAAAGGTACTTACCAGGACACATCAAATAAGGATTGATGATTTGACAAAGAAACTCTTAATTCTAAGAGACAATTCTAAGGATGAGGAGCCAATGCAACAGATAATGAGATCCTTATACTAGAGAGGAAGCTACATTTGATTGATCTTGATCATGTGCAAACTCCAGAGCTACAAGCAATCCAATGGGAAAAGATCATATTTTAAATCAAATGGTTCACATGAATGAACATATCAAATTATATGAACAAGAAATTTAGATTTTGAAACATGGATCTTCATCATCACAAGCTTCAACATCTACAGATTCATCAAATGATCTAGTTAAGGTTTTAGATGAGCTAAATTTTAAAGAAATTGAATTGGAAAAATCCAAGAAGGAAGTGTCTACACAAAATGCTGAAATAAAAATTCTCAGAGATCAAATTGCAAAAAGAGATAAAGAACATAATATATATCAACAATGTAAGGCTAAGATACAAGAGGATTATAAGATGTTGAAAACTAAATCAGGAGGAAAATGATATTTGATAGAAGCCAGACGTTTTCTTTGGGACAAAATTGTTGAGGAAATAAAAAAAAATTGGGATTATATCGTAATAATGGATGAAGAATCTGGTTTGGCAAGGAAGGTGGACAACGTCGTTAAAGTTGCTTTCCAAGAGCTAGGAAATAGACCTGAGACAACTACCAAAATTATTAAGTTACTTAATTCCAAATCGAATGAGGAATTGAGTAAGAAAGGGATTAAAAATCGAACCAACATGGTCATGGACATTGAAAAGGTTTTTACAAAAAGAAGCCTAATTCAACAAACTTAGAACAAATTAATTCCCTTACAAAGTAATGTTGAATGGTTTTCTAGCCTTTACAATAAAATGGTTGAAAAGGGTTTACCAGAATGTTGGGGTGAAAAGGGAAATTTATTCTCTCTTCAAAATTACCAACAATTTTTAATAAAAGCTAGAGAGGATAGAAATAAATTCAGAGGAATTATAGGAATGTTAAAAGGTCCAATAATTGTTGACCTTCTAGATGAAGACTTCTTCCTTTTATGAAAACTCTGAAAATTATTTGTAATTGCCCCAACATATGAAATATATACCGAAGTGGATATTGCTTATAAGAAAATGATGACTTTTAAATATCCAACAAAGCAGGATTGGGATCAACTCATTAGTTTGAATGTCTTGGAAAACGACTTTCAACAAAATTAGGGATTTTGTTATAGAAATCTTTTATTTTTGTAATTTATGTTGACTTCTAAGTAGCTTGCATAACCATTTTTGGTTACAAGTGATATGACTATAAGTATGCACTCAATTGGAATGTAAAGGGACTTTTTTTGGTTGCAAGGCCTGTGAACAAACAATTATTATTAAAAAGTTTCATTTACAAAGATTAAAAGATTCTTGTTTTCATGATCTCGGTTATGTGCTTCCGAGTTTTCATAATCATTTGCTTTATTTATATCTGTTTGATAAGTGTGCCCATTTGTTACGACATGTATTGTTATCGAAACAAAGGAAAACCATTAAACATAACTTTCAATTGATTCACTGTAAGTGTTTCTATGCCCTGTGTTTTAAATTTGAAGAGAAAGTTTCTTTTAAAATTTATTAAAACATTTTCATCACAAGGATATAGTTCTATTTGCTTCTTCCATTGAAGGATAAGTAACATTTATTCAACTCGAACACATTATTTATCTTTTCATTGTTGTTTTTCTTTTTCAACTATCCATCATATTGATAATTTTCACTCAATTCAGAGAGTGAAAACAATCCTTTTATAAACTGATAAATATTCATTGATAGTTAAGTAGAAATTCTATGGCACTACATAAGTTCTTTGTTTAGCTACAAAAAAATTCAAAATAATTGTAAATAGTTGTACAATTTTTCTTTTAAATTGATATGAATGATTGGGTATGGGGAATAGAGAGTGATGCAAAAGGGGGGGGAGGGGCGAAATGATCTTCTACCTTCTCTTGATTGGCCCTGTTTAGTAGAGAATAAATTATTCTCGAAAACAAGAGGAGCTCATTAAGGTATTCCTATTGTCTATTTAATGATATTGTTTTTAGAGATTATTGAATGTAATTTGATGTGGGATTTTATGTTCTCCCTTAGCATCGATGTTTTTGAATGTTTAATGTGCAAAAAGGCATATTCCAAGGACTTGGCGATGTAGAAGGCTTGCTCAAGTTAGCAATTGATTCAATGAACATTGACGGCAATATTGATAAAATGGATGGTGGGAAAAAATTGAGTTCCAATTTTAAAGTTTGTTGTACTAAGTTTGATTATTTTCTTAGTTATATGTTTCTATTTGTATTGAGTTTCTATTTTATATTGTTGACTAATATTTCTAGCTCAACAAAATAACATCTTATGTTTTGTTTGTGTAAAATAAATAGTTTAATAAATAGCCACTATATCACCATCAATATAAATCAATGGTATCATCTTTGAGATTCACACTTTTTTCATTATCAAAATGATATAGACATTATGAGTATAGTGTTCCCTTAGAATGCACTCCTGAACAAGGTAACACCCAACACATACTTCAAGAGAGATATACTAGGTTTCCTCACTAAGGAGGATGCACCCACCTTGCCAACAACTTTTAACTCAACATCTATCACTTAAGGAGGTCATCCTCTTTTCAATATTTCTATTTTGACTTGATTGTATTGAGTGTACTCATGTAAATGCATATTTCCATCCCTCCGACTATGTGCATGAGTTATTTAATATTTTTTCATATTGTGTGTACCTATTGGGAGGTTTTATAGCCACTCGATGTCAAATGACAATAATTGGTCGTCAGTGCTTTAGATTTTTCCCTTTCAGATATTCATCAAGTGATAAAAAATACTTCAAATCCAAATGCAAAAATTCTCAGATGGCATTTTCATTGCTAAAAAACCCCTATGCAAAAAATCACATCACTTAGCTGACTAGATTGTAAATTCTAACCTTGTACAATATCTACTGGAAAATGATATTCAGAAAAGAACAGAAAAGATGCAATGGCAAATACAAACATTACACAAAGATTTTTCACCTGGAAACCCAAACCGGGAAAACCAACATATATTATATTGATACGCATTGTGTTACATTGTTTACAATACAATAAACATATAGGAGCCAGCGGCATCCAAAACCCTAACCCAATGACCTGGATTAGTCCAAAACCCTAATTCATTAACCGGAAATAGAAAACCATCGGCAAAAACCATGTGCCGAAAACCACCTAATATCACGTGGTCCCGAAAATATGTCGGCCCGAAACCGGTGAAAATATGTCGGCCAATTTTTTTTTTTTCGAGGGCGCTGCCCCCGAACCCCCGCGCGGGGGGGCCTAGAAGCCCCCCCTCTTACCTCCCTGCGTGCCCGACGCAAGCGCTCAGACACTACTACTTGTGCAAAGAATATAACACATACCCAACATTCTCCCACTTGTTGTTTTCTTTGCACATAGGGGGTTACAGGGTTACATAGTCAACAATCCAGGGCAGCAATGCC
>JZKD02S1762915.1:643224-655730 GCA_000966675.3 Picea glauca | reverse complement strand
CACAACTTTGCCTACGTCTCCGGGACTTTTTGTTGTAGGGGAGGCTTCTTTATTTCTGTTTGAAAGCTCAATGGTACATATTTACAATACCGAATGGCTTCTAGACTGATCTGGTCATGTTTGCCCAGATCTCTAGAATCTTGCACAAAAGACGGCACCTGAAACGGATGTCCGAAGCTCTCAGAAATCGTCCGACAACATCTCCTCCTCAACAGCTTCCCTGCCTCAAACTGGCTTTGACTTGGTTTTGCCTCAGCATCTCTGCTCTCAAAAACCGTCAAAAAGCTGTCCAAAAGCTGACCCCATGGCCTCAAAATGGCCTTGGTTAAATAGTGGGAAAGTTGGTTGCTCATCCCCAACTTCCTCCCAAAAGTTAGGCTCTAAAAAAGCCCAATAACTCCCAATTACATTAAAAATTGGCTAATTACATTTAAATTAACCAAAAAGTTGGTTATAAACCCACTTTATAACTATATGGTAGTTAAATCGGTTTAAGCCCCTTTTTCCTGGGCGTGCACCTCCCTTGGACGGTCACATGCATACCATGTGGCCACGCGCTAGCCCAAAGGGCTAAGCGCGGGCCACCCCTCTCGCTCCAGCACCCGGTCACATTGTTATGTGGCGCAAAACCATGCCATATGGCCACAGGGCTAACAGTATAACCCCCCACCCAGTGCCCTCATCGAACAGCTCCTGGTTATGTGGAACGGTCATATGACCGGTGGCAGCAAATACCCGCGCTCCGTTCAAACACCGCCATGGTCACATATAATACATGGAACCAGGGGTCGGGGATAAGCCCCGGCCCGACCCCCCCGCGCAATACACAATACATTTATTTTAAATACATTATAACACATATTCAAAACAAGAATCAATGCGTGCTATATTGGTCGGGTGACATTTATAAAGGCATTGTAGTGGGGAGGTCTGGGGTTCGAATCCCCCGGGTCCCAATAACTTTTGACATAGCCCTCATTGGCTAAACCCGGGGTGCCACATGGCAGTCGGTGATTGGGCCACGTGGCACCCTCACATCCAATCAATGCGTGCCACGTGTCGACCGATGATTCGTTCACGTCATCCAACCAGAAGATGCCACGTGTCCATCGCTGATTCGCTCATGTCACCTACCACATCAGTGCGTCGTACGTCCTAGTCATCCATGCCACGTCACCTACCATACGATGTTGATGTCATCTCGTGCCACATGTCACCCTTCCAATGGTGACACGTGTCACTTTAGGATTGGTCCAACTGCGTGCCAAAAATGCCAAATCAGCCTGACACGTGTCACTCCCTGGAGATGCCACGTGTCCTGTACAGAACCTACCACGTGTCATCATACGGACCTGCCACGTGCCATCTCCTGGTGCTGCCACGTGTCCTATACGGACTATACGGACAGGTACAGTCAACATCCAAAATTTTGCCTGTTTGGCTTGGCAGACAGAATGTGATATCTTCTCCATACGGACTCCGTTTGACAAAAAAATTATACCACCGGAATCAGAAAGACGAGACGGACACAATGGTGTTGGTTTCGTAGAATTCCAAACACTTTCATTTTTGAGCATTTTTCATGCCCTGATAGGCTTCTGAATCTGATTTCGGATCAAATGTTTACCCAATCCTGAGATCTTGTCTCTTCAGCACCACCTTATAAACTAGAATGCATTGAATCCTCACATTCCACACCCTTTCAATCCAACCACTTTCAACGTGAATTGTGTCTTCCTATAGTCGAGGTGAAAAATTCTATGGCTTAGATCCCACAAGATGGGTCACTCAAATGGAACATTATTTGTCTTTGCATAGTATCAATGATGAATTGGGAAAACTTCGTTATGGTGTCCTCTATCTGAATCTTGAATGTTAGAAATGGTGGAAATGATGTAAAACTTCATGCTAAGGGTATGTTGCTTGGACATAGTTTGTGGCTGAACTTTATGACTACTTTGACACTGACACACACCATTTGGGCCATTTGACCAAGTTAAAACATTACGGCATAGTGGAAGAATTTACTTCCACTTTTGAGTACTTAACTTTCATAATGGAGGACATCCCAAATCTTTCTTCAGGGAAGTATTTATCGTTGGCATAAAGGATGAAATTCAAGAATAGGTCCTAATGTCTCTCCCTCAAACTTGGTTGGAAGATGATAAACATACCAAAGAATCACAATAGGTCATGTCTTCCCAAAACATAAAACCTTCTTTTATTCCTCACTTTACTCCATGTCTTCCTAGTCAAGGCCCACACTTGCCCCACATGATGGTGGTCATATTTCACATGGTCATGTGAATCTACACAAACATATAGATGTTTTGTTTGTTATCCTCAACAAAAAAATGTGAAATCCAGATGAAATATCTCTTTATGTTTTATTGAATTTTCTCGTCGGAGAAACTCACCAAATTGGTCATCATCTTCCAAAATTGCAATGTAACCCTATCTGGTCACTTGGGTACCCAAAAAAATGGAACTTCCACTCTTCACAAATTGACATGGCTCCTTCTCTCCAATGGTATTATATCTTTAAAGATGACTCCTCTTCGATCAAGAATGGCCTCCTAATACCCACATCCTACTAGCCCTCACACTATGAAACTTCTCTGATCAAGTTCTAGCCATGTTGGGAATCACCGACACTCATGGTGGCCTTCCTCAACTGATTGACACACCTCCTTTGTGCCACAATTTTTTCCACTGCACGATCTACGATATTAGTGAACCCAAATGGTCCTAAAACACTTCTATTGACAACTCCTCCACCATTGTTATAGATCTCATAAAATTATGGGAAAACCACATAATAAGCCATAGGTTCTGATACCAATTGTTAGGAATAAGAAAATCCTACAAGATAAATAATAAAGACAGTAACAATCATTCACACATCATTGACACACGATTTACCCTAGAAAACTCTTACAAGAAAAACTAGCCAAAGATATATTTATTCCCTTGACCGAATTCATACAAGCCCGCTAAGTGAGTTTTCACCCCTCACCTCTAGGCCCATTACAATGGAGTATCCTAAGCATTTTTAAAGGCTTCATTACATGGAATCCATGGGCACAATACCATGTGTTACCAAAACCATGGACTCTAATACCATCACTAGTGACCTAAAACATAAATAACTCCATGACTATTTCATCGAGTCAAGTTTAACCCAACACATGATACATTCTCACTTTAATTAATGATCGTACTCAAGGCATATGGGTTTACATAATAAAACAAAAAATTGATGTTTTGAATCTCTTTGTTTGTTTCAAAGCATTGGTTGCAAAAAAGTTAGGACATATAATCAAGAGAATTTGCATTAATAATGGTATAGAAGATTTTAATAAAAAATTGATTCAATTTTACTCTACAAATGACATTCAAATGCAACATATTGTTCCCTACACTCCACAACATAATGGAGTAGTTGAGTGAAACAATATATAACATAAAGAAATGGCTAATTATATGGATCATTAAAAGAACTTAGCATCACAATTTTTTGAGAAGTAATAAATTATGCTAATAATATTTTGAATTGTACTGCTAAAAGAACTGTAACGAATGTAACTCGAGAAGAATCTTTCCTTAAGATCAAGCATGATGTAAGCCATTTTAAAGTGTTTGGTTGTGAAGCATGGGTTCATATTCCTAATTAAAAGCATAAAGAAATTGAACCTAAAAGTGAGAAAATGTATTTTTTTTTTGGCTATGTTGAAGATGTTAAATCCTATCAATTATTTTTTCCTCACACTTCAAAGGTTATCTTTCAGAGAGATATTCAACTTCATGAACTCTTCTTGGCATGCATGCCTATATATTATTATTTTCCACTTATCTCCTCTTCTTCTGCTACTTCTCTAGGACTTGTATTTGTTTTTAGTTATTCTTCTTCTTCCTCAAATGATGAACATGAACTATAGCCTTTATCTCCTCATCTTATTGTTCATTCTATATATCTTCCACCTATAGCTCCTCCACTTTCAAAATGAGTCCATAAAACAATGAAAGCTATTGGTACTGTAGTTGGTGATCCAATCTATCCCTGTAGGACTTGAATATAGTTATGTATAGTTGATTCAACTCTTATGGACCAACACATTGAAATAAAATGTCCTCAAACTTATAAAGAAAAAAGTGGTCTACTTGTATGGAAAGAAGCTATGCAAGAAGAGATGAACTCCTTATTGAAAAATAACACTTGAGATCTTGTTCCTTTTCTTCAAGGTTGCAAGATTGTTCAGTGCATGTGGGTCCACATAAACAAGTTTGCAATTGATGGAAGCATGTATAAGCTTGTATCCTTCCTTTTTATCAAAGGTTTCTCATAGGTCGATAGTATTGATTACTCAAAAAACATTTCCCTTGTTACAAAGATGTATTTGATTTGTCTTGTTATTTCAATTGATACATCTCAAGGCTGAGAAGTATGTCAAATAGATGTTAAAATAACATTTCTACATGGGACAACCTATAGGTTTTTCTTTGGGTGACTCCTCCTTTGTTTTCCACCTTAAGAAGTCAATATATGGTCCAAATTAATATCCCTGAGCTTGGTAGGACACAATGGATTGTTTCCTTCTTGGTTTTGACATATCTAGGCATCAATATAATGCCATTGACTACATTAAACATGTAAATGGTAAAATTCTTGTCCTTGTTCTCCATCTGGATGACATACTTATTACTGGGATTAATCACTATCAAATTGACCATGTGAAGTCTAGTCTTATGTGCTAGTTTTATATGTCTAACTTTGACATACTTCATTATTTGCTTGGCCTTAAAATCTAGCAATATAACAAGGGAATGTTTTTCTCTCTACCTAATCATTCTCTTAAGCTTCGTCATCAGTTTCACATGTGATACTGAAAGAATACCCATACACCTTATCAGTAAGGTGTCAAACCTTTTTCCAAGTGTTCAACTCTTTAGGTTGATCGAATTTTGTATAGACATCTGGTAGGAAGTCTTTTATACTTGACCCATAATCAACTAGACTTCTTGTTTTCTATTCGTTTAGTCTCCCACCTTATGAAATATCCTTATGAGAGTCCTTGGAAGGAAGGAAATAATATCCTTCACTACATCAAGGGTACTTATTAGTTTGGAATAGAGGATACTAAAAGGGTATCATCTTCTTGACTAGGATTTACAAATTCAAATTGGGTAGGTGATTTTCATGATCAAAAGTATACTTGTAGTTACACTTTCAACCTTGGTTTGGGTCTTATCACTTGGTATAGAAAAAAGTGACACGAAATTTCTCTTTATTCTACAGAGATAGAGTGCAAAGGAACTATCAATGTTGGTCGAGAAGTTTTTTGGATTCGATAATCACTCATGGAGTTTCATTTTTCTTAGGATCAGCCTAAAACTCTTTTGGTGTGATAGTCATAGTGCCATCCACATTAATCACAATACAATTGAGCACTAATATACTAAACACATTAAGGTCTATCTGCAGTACATACAACAACTCCTTTATGATCAAGTTCTTGACTTACATTTTTTCCATTTAGAAGATTAGATCATAGATATTTCCACACCAAGTTACTCATTAAAGCTAAGTTCCTTCATTTTTTAATCTTGCCAGGAGTGAAGGAAATTGTCTTTACAAGGAGACAACATGTAAATCCTTCTTCCTTTCCCTCAACTCCAAGTTAATCTTATGAGAGGATCTTGGTGGATATTTGTGTCAACATTATTTAATTAATTGTGCACATGAAAATAAATCAATTGTGTATATTAAATAATATTGTAATTATCTATTTCACGGATATCTACCATGTTTAAATAAACTTAACTTGGAGAATCTTTTAGTTATTAGCATAACGAACTAAAAATAAAAGAGTAGATTGCATAGAAACATATGCTTTGTAAATAAAAGAAAGGGGTCTTGATTATATATGAAAAAGATTATAACTAAAAATAAAAGAGTAGATTGCATGCAAGCATAAGGAATTGGGTCCACATTATATATGAAGAAGAGAGTTGAGAAGAAATAAATAAGCACCGCCCATAAATCCGTGGATGTTTTTCTTTTGATGGTTTTAATATATATATATATATATATATATATTGTTTCAATTTTTCGGTTTGTTATTCTTCTATGATATTGTGATCATGTGTACTTTATAACAAAGGGTGCATCATATAAATGTAAAATCTATAGCCTAAAAAAAGGTTAATCCCTAGAGTCTTAGGTTAGGTGTGATAGGATGTGACTCTATTAGATTGTTGGATTTATGAAGCATGTTCCACCTTGATGATTAGGTTTTTGAGCCAAAGATCCAATGCATCGTTGGTTGTTATAAACATGTATATGGTTTGGGTTGAAGTTAATGGAATGCAATGAATGATAGATTAAGTAATGTTATTCCTTCTTTAAGTTAACAATTTCACTTAATCTTACATTGTCACAATGTACCGTCGGTGAGACCTTCCTTGTCACAAGGAATTGAAATTGATATGTTAGTGCTAAAATACAACTTATTTGTTGGACACTTTCATGAATCTTCGTATAGATATTTTTTTTTGTCAATAGTTCCGTTATTTTTTTAGTTTTGTTACATCTTCCATCCATTTCCAATCACCAATTTGACTTCATTTTTGTAACTCTTACTTTCCGACTGTTAAGCACCAATTGTTTGGAGGGTATATTTGAGATCTATCATCTATTACATGGCATATTTTTCTATTGGATTTAGTTGCTTATATCATCTTTGTAACTCCACTTATTTTCTTTCGATAAAATTTAACTCTCTATTGTTGTTGATTGAACATTGTAGTGGAATATTCATTGAAGATATTGGAAATCAAATCCTTTTATGGTGGAATCTTTTGTTTACGTGTGTGGAACTTAGTCTCTGATTTATTTCACTAGTTTAAGGTTGGAAATTTATGTGTCATTTGAATTAGTGATATTTGACACATTTACCTCACTGGTTTTCCTTCTTTATTGATTCCATTTCCCAATACAAGGCACCATATTGATATGATCAATGATTACATTGAAAATTCATCCTTACTTGGTGATTTACTTAGTGACTGAAAGTGAAATTCTACCACTTTTGAGGTGACAAAACTCATCTTTCGTTTTTTACTATAGAAATATGGGAGACTATTGCAAATCTATAGTTTTGGCCTAATTTGGAAAAACAAAACATAAATATGAAATTTGACTTTGTTGATTTTAAGGTATTAGTCGCATATTTGAAGTTTTCAACTTGAAATTATATTGTGAGTTTGAACAAATTTACCATAAGTACTTAAGGTTAAGTTTCAAATTATTCAAGGAGGGCTTCATTGGGAAGATATGAAATTACTTGAAAGTGAGAGGGAGTGTGATTGGTTACTGTAATTGGCTCAAAATTCATCTTTATAGGGATGGATAATAAGTTTTAACGTTAAGCTTCGAATTATTCAAGGAGGGCCTCCTTAGGCAGATATGCACTTACTTAAAAGTGAGAGGGAGTGTAATTGGTTATTGTAATTGGATCAAAATTCATCTTTATAGAGAAGGATTATATATATATATATATATAGAGAGAGAGAGAGAGAGAGAGAGAGAGAGAGAGAGAGAGGTCTCTTTATTTGTAATTTATATTTCATGTAAAATATTGTCTTCTTTGCTTATGCTCCTTCTTTTAGGGGGGGTGGGGTGTTGGCAAGAAGTTAAAAAGAAGAAGGGGAAGAAATGACGGATTAAGGATTACTTTTTAAAGGGCCAAAAATGACATGTACATTATATATTTTTAATCTTTCAAGTGTAGTTTGCATTTTTATTCTTGAAAATGCACAATGTACCTATACCTAGTTTTTGTTATCATATTCTATGCACCTAAAAAATGTGATTTTCATTTTATAAGGAAATAGAAATTACATTTTTCTTTTGAAAAAATAGAATCATACATATGCCATATGATAAGCAAGCCCTTCTTGACTTTACATTCCTAAAGTGATTTCAACAAATCCATTTTAGAAAGTTATGTTTCTCTTTTGTATGAATAATATCATTACCCACTAAATATATACAATACTTCTTAGTTGACTAATGGATCCAGATTATTTTGGGGAATGATATGAAGGCATAAATATAATAGAGATATAAAAAATAAATACACATAGATATGGAAAGGAACACAGTAATACAGTAAATCTCAGACTCTATTAATGACTGTCTGAAATACAAAAGACTGTAAATGCAAAAACACACAAACTAGCTAGAATGGTGGTATATTGCCTACACTCATTCATAAGAAGCTGAGTAAAATGAGGCTCCAAAGGAATTTTAACATAAAACATAATGATAAAACCCTAACCCCAGGATATGAAATGTCAAAAGGTTTGTGGGCCCCAATGGGGGTAGTTGATACGTCAACTTCTCGAGGGCATAAATTTTTCATACGATCTTTGTTTGGGGCGATCGATACATCGTTGCAAAGGTATAGCTAAGGAGTTTATATTCCATTCGTTCTATCATATACATACATCTAAATTATAGTTATTGGTGATCCCAAAAAACTGTAAAAAAAAACTGCCAAAATGAAAACAAGTCTTTGAGTCAGTGGAATAGGTGGGTGGCCATTGATATCCACCTGCATCATTCCTCCCCCCTTAGGATGCACTAGTATCCATTTCATCAAGTTTTTGAATCATATGAGAATACTTTTGTTGAATATGGCTCTTGGTGAGCCACTTTCCTTGATGCGGAAACTTCCATGCTTTGACAACCCGATGGAGTTTGATAGTTTGTTGGTGGGTGTCCTTTGTCTTGATGTCCATGATCCGATCAAGTGTATCCTTTTAGAGTGGGAAGGGTTGATTTCTGTAGGGGATAACCGTTTGGCCACATCCAAAGTGTCTAGGAGAGGTGGAAAATATGGTTAGAGCAATTCCACATTAAATACTAGGTGCAATCCAAGGAGAGGAGGAATACTTAATTCAAAATAATTCTCACCCATGGCCTTGGTGGTATTGTAAGGATTGCATCAAAGTGGGAAAAAATTCCAATGGGGTCCTATGAGGAACTCTTTCAGCAAATTCAACCAGAACTTATCTCCCAACTAAAACTTGTGTGGTACCCGATGTTGATCATGGCGCTGCTTGTACTTGGCATTGAATTTCTGCACAATATCATGACCTTGTTCTGGGATGTGATGGATGCACTCAAAAAATTTGGCTTCCTGATCAACCTCAGTCTGAGCATGGGAGTAATATTCCTATGCAGCTGCAATGGGAAGAGCTACATCAATGGGGGCCAATGGTTGGAACCCCAAGTGCACCTGAAAAGGGTTGTGGCCAATAGAAATATAGAGGGCTCTTTTGTAGCTATGTTGAAAATAAGGAAGGATTTCATCCAATGTGCATGGATGTTTGGAATTATAAATCCTCATGATATGAACAATCATCATGTTGACTACCTATGTTTTTCCATCAGTCTATGGGTGGAAGGAAGTCAATTTGGTCAGTTTGGTGTCCATCATCAGCCATAGACTAGACCAAAAAGTGCTCATGAACCTACTATCTCAATAGAAGATAATAGTTTCTAGGAGACTAAAATGAACCCAAACATGTGTGAATAAGATCTTGGTGGTGGCCTCGATTGTGATTCTCTTCTTGCAGGATGTCAAAATTTCCATATTAGAGAATCAATCAACGTCCACGAAGACACAGTCATTCCCATGCTTGTTTGAAGGTAGACCGAACATGTATTCCATGGAGATGGACTCCCAAGGCCTATCTAGAATAGGAAGAGGGGTGTATAGTGTTATAGCAAGATTTGCCTCACCATTTTTATCTTGCACTGAGGGCCTTTCTCCATTTCCCTATGCAGATTTATCATCCCTTTTTGATGAATCCAGAGCTAAAAATATACATTTTTCCACATATATGCTCCCTATTAGTTATACAAGAAGCGTATACGCTTGCTACTCCACTACAACTCATGTATATCGGGATTTGTGCCAGAAAATACAAAATGAGGTCAAGTTTCCATGTCACGACAGAAGATCTCTGATCCTTGGCCTTCCATATACTAGAAATGTTATGACTCGTCCCTTTAGTTGCATTCTGAAGGCTATAAGAGCACAATTTCGAGCTATGGAAAAGAGGAGAAAGAATTCAACTTTGAGAGCAAAGTTACTCTGGAGAAATTACTTCATATTGATTTTACATCCCTTTGTCCCTCAAGTCTGAACACAATGTTCAACCCCCAAGCTCTTTCCCTATTGTTGAGAGGACCTCATTGCCTCCTTCCTATGAGCTTGCCTTTGGTTGAGGATTGAAGTGGTGGAGACCTAGTTGGAAGGAACTTGGTTTCTTGGTTCCAAACCGTGCCAACACAAAAGTCTATAATGTTGTCACTTCTGCTGATCAATTATTAATAGAAATACTCCTTTCCCGTCTTATTGGTATCTTGAAAATATATGATTAGTATCCATGGGCATGTTTGTAATGTTTATTACTGGATTATGCTATCTGATGTGCTAACCCCTTTTATATCATTACTATGTACTTTCTCTGCTATTTGGTTGAGAGCTTCTTGTAGGTTTAAAGCTTTGGTTCAAAGTGATCAATGGTGGAACATCATCAAATGTTGGATCGAGGTAGGTCTCTTTCTTATAATGCACATTATTTTATATAGCGCATGTTGGGATTGAGTTGACTTCTGCAGTCATACCTGTCTATTGTGGTTTACCCTTGGCCATAGAGAGTTTTTCCCTTGTAACAGAAATGGCGAGTCCACTGGGGAGAGATATTCCTTCTAAGGGTTGAAGTACTTTTTCTTCATACATTGCTCTTTTTCCTTTGTATTTCTTGTTGTATCACTGCTTGACAAATTTTATTCACTCTGAGTCTGAGTTTTCATCCTTTTTCCCTTTCCTGGCCTTGTTTTAAATCATATACGCCCTTTTTTCCTGAATAGTCGCATATAGAAACTTTCTGTCTCACTGCAAGAAGCATATATACACTTTGTTCTCCTGAATAGTCGCGTATACCACTTCCCCTTGCTTATTTGCTTGGTTTAGTGACTGTTGGGTGAGATTTGAAAATTGCTTAGCCTTCTTAGGTCTCTATAGTGCCTGTTGAGATTATCTGGGATGACAGGAAACCTGTTAGGAGTTGAATTTTTGGGCGAAGTCTTTCTCTTTGTTTTCCATTTTTTATTTTTCCTTGTTATCTAGGTTGTTTGCTTGGCTGCTTGGTGTTCTGCTCGAGTTATTTATTTTATACATAGTAGAATTTATATATCAGGTTTCTCATGAGTCCATGCATTTTCTTTTTAGTATATTGAAAATACAAAAAATAGGCATTTTGCATTGGTTGGCATTTCCATGTTGGAATCTTTATCAGTAGCTTAGCACATTTAGTGAAAGATTGCATTTTACTTTTGAATTGCAGAGTTGAAATTGAAGACTGCACTGCTCTTATTTAGCATATCATTCATTGAAAAGTTAAAGATAGACTTTGCATTATATCTATATTTATTTTCTTGTAGAGTCATAACACCATGAGTTTCGCTTCCATACCTTTTTGAGTAACCACAACCAATAAAATTTACGCTTTAAACTAAAATTGATCAGTCACAATTTTATTTTTAGGCTGCACAAACTAGCCTAGGATTTAGTGTCTTGGAATAGGATCTTGTGAGTAAACTTCTCCAAGGAAATTAAATCAACATATGTGTCTGAGACAAGGATTTGAGAAGTCCATTGTATAATTGGTAATATCAGAAGGCTCTGCTCACACCCGAGTTAATCACGAGGTTGCATGGAGTTAGTTGAAGGGATAACCCCTGGATACTCACCTAGAATCAAAGATCTTTCAATGGATTTATTCGTATTTGGGATCTTGCTAGCACCCATACCTCTATGAGAGGTGGTGCTTTCAAGGTTTCGGGCTTTTCTACCCTGCCCATACGGTGATCTGGACATACGACTGCTCGCATGTGCATCAGTTACATAGTGGTTTATTAATTGCTTGACTTAGGTATCTCATAGGTTACTTGCAGGGGTTATTCTACTTGTATCGTTAGTCAGATTGGGGTCGAACAACACATAGGCTTTATGGAGGATTACCTCTCCAGGGGGATCTGACGGACTGGTTGTTAAGCCTACAAGGGCCCTTATAATTGATTCTGTTACCTCCAAACTTTAGCAGGGAGTCTTAGGTCCCTCTTGGATGAGACATAACTTCTTTAGTGAGGGAGGCCACTCGGCCACTTTAGCCCGTTTGCATGCATATTGGCCATTTGACTTTTTTGTATTCTCTTTGACTACTAGTTGGCCTTAGGATATATTTTTATTTGTTGGAGAGTCATAATTCATCGTGGAGTCAGACTAGCTTCCTCATAGGTCCCTTCAGTTATTACAGTTACCATTAGTTTTCGAGTTCTTTCCTTCTAAAAGGCGTAGAGTTATCAGGAGTGGTACACACACATCCACTTTTCAGAATTATGGTTCCACAAGGATGAGTACCAAGTCTAC
>JZKD02S1762915.1:619649-630693 GCA_000966675.3 Picea glauca | reverse complement strand
GAATTTCAGTGATAATACACACCTAACACTTTCATAACTTTAAAACTATTTGATTTTAAAATAGTGTAATGGTTTAAGATATGTTACCATAAACCAAAAATGGGAAATAGAATATCAATCTACGGTATAATAAATAAGAAATGGAAAAAACTGTGTTTCAAATAACACACACACACATATAAGAGTCCATTATGGAAACTATTAATCATATTACAAACGTTTTCACTTATAAATTTAAGGAGAATATGTGGTGTGATAAATAATTAGTGGATAAAAGGAAATTAAGATATTACAAAGAGGTGGTCAACCCTAATTTAGAAGATCAAAATTACCTCTCAGTTTTGAGAAGTGCAAAGAATACAATCAGCATTGGTAAAATAAGAACAAACTCGCATGAGATACATAGTGAAATTGACCATTGGAAAGTTCTCAAAACACTGTGAAATGAAAGAATATGTCATCTTTGTGACACTAAGAGGGTAGAATATGAAAAACACTTCCTCTTAGATTCCCCTACCTATACCCATATTAGATCCCAATTTAAAAATATGTATCGTAATACAGACCTTCTTAATCTTCTAAGTCATCAAAACTATGGCGATATTTGAATGCTTCTCTCAATGTTTTTTGAGCATAGAAATACAATTTAAAAAAAAATCAAAGTAATATCTTATGTTCTTAAGGTTCAATATCAATTAGTCTCAATAGATATTATTCATCGTCATCATTTATATCATAAGTAGATTTAAATAATTATATATATATATATATATTTATATATATAATTTTGAAGTGTAATAGTTATTTATATATATAATTTTGAAAAAAAAGAAGAAGAAGATATCTTTCATATTTTAACGAAAAAGTTTACATTGTATTGAAAATATCAAGAAATTTTATATAAAAACCATAAATTAAGTTATAAATATATAGTGAAGAAATTTTATATCAAAAAACCATAAATTAAGTTATAAATATATCGTGAAGAAATTTTATATCAAAAACCATAAATTAAGTTATGAATATATAGTGATTAAGTTTATGATTCCATCTGTTTAGGTTTATTTGCCCCTTCTAAAGTGATGGAATGAGTATAATAAATATTTTTCTTTCAATATACTTGTTATTTATTTGAAGTATACTTTTTAAGAGGGTGGAAATTTCATGGCATTGTAACAATCCATGACAAAAACAAGAGAATGGAGCTAAAAAGTTGAATGGTATTATTGTGATTATTGGTTAAAAGAAATTCAACATATTTGTTATTTATTTGAAATAAAAATTTTAAGAGGATGGAAATTTCTTGGCATTGTAAATATTCAAGACAAAAAAAAGATATTGGAATGGATCTAAAATGTTTAATGGTATTATTTTGATTATTGGTTAAAAGGTTTCTGATAGCTAATATAGAAAAATTATCCAAATAATAAAATTGGATGTGAGAAACAATCAATGTTTGGTATAAAAAAGAAGTTAAAAATAATAGTGTGTTTGATGTCAAAAACATCCAAAGCTTTTGGGAAAAAACTTTAACATTTTTATAGTTACTAATATTTTTCAAAAAACTTCCAAGTCTTATCTAGTTAAGGAACTCATTATACATAAATTATGAAATATTTTTAAAAAAACTTCTAAGTTTTATTTAGTTAATTAACTCATTATACATAAATTATCAAAGTAAAATCCATCTTGCTTATAAGAAAAAATAACATTCAATAAAGATTTTTCATATAGTTTTTTTTATCATTGTTATAGCTTTAATTTCTACCCTACAGGTTAGAAGGGAATCCAACAGAAGATGAATGCTAAGACACATATCTAAATTGATATTTGGGTCATTTTTTAGGGTCATTGTGGGTCATACATGAGGCAACAAGTGATAATCGTTGATGGTCATCTATAGTGTAACAAGCGATGATCCATGCCACCTTCTAGATTTGTAGAGTTATGAAGACGTAAGTGAGGCATGCTTTTTTTTTTCATGGCATGATCCTAAGAGATCACATCATTAGAGTATCCATTGGTTTCTAGAAGATCTATAAGCTATCCCAAACCTATTCCAAGGGTCTATATAAAGAAAGAAATTCTTGAGCAAGAGGAGGAAAAATTATTTACAGAGTTATCTTGTCTAAATACAAAGGAGCTTCTCCATTATACAACAACCACAATCATATTTCCTAGTTTGATTAGTAAGCTGAGGAGGAGAAAGGAGAAAGAAGAAAATGTGAATGCATTCACACCAAAAGTATGATGATTGATGTATTTCCTTCATTTTCATGAATAATATCATTGGTTTTCCCCTAAATATGTTTTTATTTGACTTACAAATGTTTATATATGGTATTGTAATCAATAGATAAACATATATCTGAATTGGATTAGTAGTTCCTAACACTAGGAGAAGAAGTAGATTGATGTTTGTTTTTTTCTTGTGTGCAGGAAGAAGGTTGGAAGGACTAGAGATGGAACTCAAAGTATACAACAACCAAGAAATAAGAAGACAAACTTCATAAAGTAAGGTATGTCATTTTCTCCCCGCTTGGTATAAAAAAGAATTACTTGTTTAGATCTAGGAAAACCATTAGAATTATAGCACCACTATCTATCTAGGATAAATAGGAAGATCTTAGGGAGATATAAATTTCAATACTAAGGAGATTTCTTCGTAACATAATTGACAACTCTTTTGGGAAAGTATCTTTGATTCTTCTCTAGTTTAGAATTATTTTCCAATTAGCCTATAGTTTTATGTTTGTGATTTTGTTTCTGTCTTCCCTGTTACTCCTCAAGAATCTATGTCTTGGATCTGGTAGATCTGAGACGGATCTAATAAGTCTAAATAAGATCCATATTTTCAAAAAAAAAAAAACTACAGATCACATGTTGTAGTATTACTATCAGGAAACACATAGCTAGATACAACGTTGTGACACACAATGATCCTTGTAAACTGGGAAACTTGCAGAATTGAAAGAATTTTTAGATTAGATCTTGCTTGTCTAATCCCAGAGGTCTCTGATTGATTTGTACTATTAATATTCAGCCTCTGATCGATTCTGGTTGTCACATAATTGTCCTTCAATTAATGTTTGGAGTGTGTTTTTGTGACTTGTTTGGATTGTTTGATTAATTTTGTTTATTGTTTAGTGATACTTCTAAGTTGGGTGGTGAACCCAACAAATATAAATATATTTGGTAGTGTTCTGATGTGATTGCATTTCGTTTTTCCCCTTGTGATTATTATTCATTACTATATCCTTTCCTTGTGAGTTTTGGGTTGATATCCCATGTATACATTGAAGTGTGATAGGGGGCATGACTACCAATATCACAGAACCCTATGCTTGCAAAGTTGATGGTTTTCCATTTTCATGTTGTGTTCATACGTAGATTAAGAATCTTTTGCATTACATTTAGAAAAATACCAAAAAGAAAATGCGTGCTTGTAAGATTTTGAAGCATTAGAACAAAAATGCATGGGTGAAGTGTTTGATTTCAACTCTTTTCATAATTTTGGATCTAAATTGTGTGTATGCTTCCTTGGTGTCTGAGGATTTCTTCCTTAAGTTTACAAAGAAAAGGAAAAATCCTCTTTCCCTCCCAAATTGCATTGGCATCTTTGCATTGCCTGGTTGGGTCAAGAGTCATAAATACCATAAAGGTTTCATTCATTTCACTTTGACATAAAAAAACAACCATAGAAATAATTGCATAATTTAAAATCTACTAGACATTTAGATTTTTTAGTAAAACAACATTAGATGGGATTAGTGCCTTGGAATAGGATTGGATAAAAAACTCTCCAAGGCCAGCAAAATGAAACCTAGAGTCCTTAATGAGTGAAAAAACCATTTTTACGACTGGTGTGTCAGGAATCTCCTCTAACATAGGAGTTAAGCACAAGGTCACATTGGGGCAAGTAGGGAGATTACCCCTCTCTCCTTGTTTTTGTCTCCATGATATCGCTTCTACTACTATGTATGTCGAGGTTTCATTGGTGCCACATCTCTGTGTGAGGTAACTCCTTATAAGATTCAGGCATAGTTACCCCACCCTTATGTGTGGTCCGACCTACGATTGTTCAATCGATCATTGATTGTGAGGTGGTATCCTTAGTGACCATTCCTAGGTAGCTACATAGGTGACTGGAGGTGGGACGTTCCTATAAGTATCTGGGGAAGACATTCATTCATGGTCTCATTTCCCTTGGAGGGTTCTTGAATTAATAAAGGGTTCTTGCATTAGTCAGGGTTGTTTCTCATCATTCATCATAATTTCTCTGGATACCTTCTCTAGCCAATCTTTTGGGGACTTCATCTCCCTGAGAGGGTTGGATTTTGGAAGGCCCATTGAGCCATTGGTTTTCCTCTTGTTGTACTAGATTTGATAGGAGTGTTCTCTTTCATTCAGAGTCTAGAATGACCTTACAAATTGTGTTTGATTTTCACATATTATTTTCATAGTATATGAAATACCACGTTTATCACATCAATTATGAGGACTAGATCCAATCACGGAGGAACAACCATCTCTAAAGTAGTATGAAATAGGTGACTAAGAATCCAAAGAGTCTCGTATTTGGTTTGAGGAGACTTGTTTGGCTGAGGTGGAAGTGGTCGAAAAAAATCGTACACGAAACTTTAATCCTCCTTTGATTGATCCTGAAGCACCCATACTTGTCCAGGTAAGGGAATTTTTTAGTGCACCTTTTTCTTTATTTAGCAATCCTCCCAACATGTCAAGACCAAGTGTTTTTTCCAATGTAGTTGAGCCTTCAAGATCATCTGCAAGTGGGGCTGGGGGAATCCCAATGATGAACATGTTACCTTCTCTTAGCACCATTGGACCAACACCATATATGGATTTTTCTACATTTCCCTCTATATGGAGGACCCCAGCTATGTATTAGCTTCCATCCATTAGTATACCTAGCATTCCTACTCCCATCCCTTCTATTTTGATGCCCACCTATGGATATTTTTTTTGGTGGGGGGGTGAGCCTTGGTTTCAACATGGGAGGTGGCATTACTTCCACCTCCACCATTCTCGTGAGAATATCGGCATCATCAAGTCACCATTGTGTCATGTTATATGTTCAAGTAAATTTTAATTGTGAGTGACACCTCATTTTTTGTTGACTTTCTGAGTTGGACATTCTTGTGTTAGTTTTACTTGGTGATACTCTCTCTTCACATCATCTCTTGGTGTATGTTTTTTGTCAATTAATGGGGGATACATTAAGGCCCCCCGTCAATGGATATCTATGTATCTATTTCACCACATTATCTAGGAAAGGTATCTAGAAACCAATCAATACCTTGGATCTAGCAGTCCTCGGTGGAAGGCCTCCTCATGATCAACAATGGGTTTACGTATTTGAAGTTTGATCGATTGATTCTATGAGTGTTCAACATCATATCATATATTCACACTCTCTATATTGTAATAGGTACATTTGGGTCCATCTTCTTCATTGATGGGTCCCCTCACATATGTTAACATTATACCTCAATGATCGGTAATAGGATAATTTATACCATGCTTGAAATTAGCTCATCTATTTTCATGCTGTATATTTGTACCATCGAGTTTTAGGATGAAGACCTTGGTATCGAGGCCACATCCTTCATTTTCAACATCCCCTCCCAATTTTCAATGGAGTATATCACTTATATATGGGTACTTTGAAGAATTTGAGGGAACTTCCCTCAATTCTCATTGTATTCCTGATGTTTATATGATATGTCATAGATACACATTGTATTGTTTGGTGGTTATGATTGTATTCATGACATAGATCCACAATGTATTGTCTTATGGCCATGATATTATTGATGACATGGATCCACTTTGTATTCTTTCATGGATATGGTATTTCATTTCATGTCATGGATCTATAGTGTATTTTTTTGTGGCCATACTTTGATACTATTCAGAGTCTGAGTATGTCTACCTAAGGGATGGTCTATATATTAATTCATCTATGGTGTTGGATTGCAGGTATGCTTTGACCTCCATACATCCTTTTCTATTTCCTTATGTTGCCTCACATGGACATTATTTTATTGTAATGTGTTTTGAACTTCCATTCCTTTCCTAGTCTCACAGATTATACAACAATCAACTATCATCGCTAGTCATCTATAATGCAACAAGCGATGGTCCCTACGACCTTCTAGATTCATAGAGTTTCAAAGAGGTAAGTGAGGGATGATTTATTTCTTCATGGCGTGAGCCTAGGAAATCACATCATTCAAGTGTCCATTGGGATATAGAAGATACAAAATCTCTCCCAAACCTCTTCCAAGAATATATATAAAGAAGGAAAGTCTTGAGAAAGAGGAGAAGAATCATTTGTAAAGTTATGCTATCCAAATATAGACAAGATTCTCTAGTCTACAATAGCCACAATCGAATTGCCTAGTTTGATTAGAAAGTGGAGGAGGAACAAGGCGCAAGGAGAAAACATGAATGCATTCACACCAAAGATTTGATGATTGATGTATTTCTTGCATTTTAATGAATAAGATCATTGGTTTTCCCTTAAATATCTTTGTATTTGAATTACAAATGTTTGGATATGATCTTGTAATCAATAAATCAACATAGATATGATTTGGATTGGTTGTTCCCGATACTAGGAGAAGAAGTAGATCAATGTTTGTTTGTTGCTTGTGTGCAAGAAGTAGGTTGCAAGCATCAGAGCTAGAACTCAAGGTTTGCGACAACCAGGACATACGAGTACAACCTTCAAAAAGTAAGGTATGTCATTCTCTCCCCTCTTGGTATAAAAATGGATTGCTTGTTTAGATATCGAAAAAGCATTAGAAGTATAGCCCCACTGTTTATCTAGGATTAGTAGGAATATCCTAAGGAGATATAACTTTCCATACTATTAAAATTTCTCCATAATAGAATTGGTGACTCCATTGGGGAAATAATATTTGATTCTTCTCTAGTTTAGAATTACTTACCAATTAGTCTGTGTTTTATGTTTGTGATTTAGTTTCTTTCTTCCTTACTACTCCTCCAGAATCTATATCTCTTAGATCTGGTATATTTGAGACATATATGATAGGTATAAAGTATATCCATCTTTCCCAAAAAAAAAAAATTGTTGTCGTCGCTTGCTACAGTATCGTTGTCATGCGACATGTCGCTAGTTGTAGTGCATGTGACCCATGACGATCCTTATAAACTAGGAAAAATGCAAAATTGTCAGAATTTTGAGACTAAATTTGGTTTGTCTTATCCCATAGGTCTCTGATTGATCTGTACTATTAATATTTAGCCTTTGATCGAGTCTAGTTGTCACATAATTAAACTTCAATTTTTGTTTGGAGTGTGCTTGTGTGACTTGTTTGGATTGCTTAATTAAGTTTGTTTGATGTCTAGTGATCCTTCGAAGTTGGGCGGTGAACACAATAGATATGAAAAAATCTAGTAGTTTTCGGATGTGATTGCATTTCATTTGTCCCCTTGTGATTATTCTTCAATACTAGATCCTTTCCTCATGAGTTTTGGGTTGAGATTTTATGTAAACATTGGAGTGTGCTAGGGGACATCACTACCAATATCACACTACCCTTTTCTTAAAGATTTGTTAGTTTTCCATTTGCATGTTGTGTTATTGAGTAGATTAAGAATCTTTTGCATTACATTTAGAAAAATACAAAAAAAAAATTGCATGTTGGTAATCTTTTGAAGCATTAGAACGAAAATGCATGGGTGAGGTGTTTGATTTGAATTACTTTCAAAATTTTAGATCTGAATTTTGTGTATGGTTGATTAGTGATTGAGTATTTCTTTATAATGTTTACAAAGGAAAAGAAAAAACCTCTTTCCCTCCCATAGCTAGAATTCATTGAAGTGAAAAAATTGGATTAGCATCTTTTCATTGCTTGGTTGGGTCAAGAGTTATAAAAACCATAAAGGTTTCATTCATTTCCCTTTGATGTAAACAACATCCACAAAAAGAATTTCATAATCTAAAATCTACTATACATTTTTCTTTTTTAGTGAACCAACAATAGATAGGCTTAGGGCCTTGAAATAGGAATGGAGAGAAAACTCTCCAAGGCCACCAAAATGAAACCTAGAGTCATTAACAACTAAAAAATCCATTTTTACAACCAGTGTGTCAGGAAACTCCTCTAACATAGGAGTTATGCATGAGGTCACATTGGGATAAGTAGGGATGTTACCCCTCTATACTTGTATTTTTTTTTCTTGTGGTATTGTTTTGACTACTATGTATACGATGGTTTTGTTGGTGCCAAGCCTCTATGTGAGGGAACACCTTCAAAGCTTCGGGAATAGTTACCCTTCCCTTATGTGTGTTTGGACCTGTGATTGTTCACCTAGTAATTGATTGTAAGGTGGTATCCTTAGTGACCATTCTTAGGTAGCTACAGAGGTGACTACAGGTGGGATGTTCTTGTAAGTACTTGCGGAAGATGTTCGTTCATAGTCTTAGTTCTCTTGGAGGGTGCACACCTTAATAAAGGGTTCTTGCAACAATGAGGGTTTTTTCGCATAGATCATTGTAACTTATCCTCATACCTTCACTAGCCAATATTATGGGGACTTCATCTTCCCTAGACACTTGATTTTTGGAAGGGATCCTAAGCCATTAACTTGCTTGTTGTTATACTATATTTGATAGGCTTGTGCTCTTTGATTCAGATTCTAAAAATCACCTTAGGTTGAATTGTGTTTGATTTGCACATATTATTTTTACCGTGGTTTAATCACCATGTCAGTCTCATCGGTTATGAGGACTAGAGCCAATCATGGAGGTACAACTACCTTTGAAGCGATGTGAAATAGGTTACCAAGAATCTAAAGAGTCTCATCTTTGGCTTGAGGAGACTCATTTGGTTAAGGTGTAAGTGGTCGATGAAAGTCCTCTACCAAAAATTAACCCTCCTTTGGCTAATCCCGAAGCACCCATACTTATCTAGAAAATGGAACTTTTTAGTTCACCTACTTCTTTGTTTAGAAATCCTCTGAGCATGTTAATACCAAGTGTTTCTTCTAATGAATTTGATCCTTCAATCCCATTAGCAAGTGGGACTAGGGGCATCCTAGTGATATCCACATCACCTTCTCTTAGCACCATTGGACCAACACCATCTATCCCTTTTTCTACAGGTCCCTTGATTTGGGGGATCCCAATTGTTTTTTGTCTTCCATCTGTTAGTATACCTAGTGTTCCAATTCCCATACCTTATATTTTGATTCCCACCTCTAGATATTTTTCTGGTGGGGGGACAAGCCTTGGTTTCAACATGGGAGGTGGAATTCCTTCCACCTCCACCAATCTCGTGAGAAGCCCAACATCATTAGGTGTGGGTGCAACCTTTGGATGGAACATTTCTAGTGGTTTTGGGACTGTATCTAGTTATCATGGGGGTAGTAGTATGTCAAGAGGTTTTAAATTCCCATGGGGTAGCATACCTTTCCTTGGGGGCATATCCCTCTAGGATAATTCTTCACTATGGGGAGGATTTCCCTTTCTCAATACCTCAAGTTTTTTGTGCTTCTTCCCTAGGAATAATTTCGGGAATTTTTTTCCTATCGAGTCCACATCTATCCCTGGGGGGAATCCCCTCTAGGGCACGTCTACTCTAGGGAATAGTCATTCCCCTAGAAGTGCCACCATCCCTAGGAGAACTCACTCTTTAGAAGCACATCAACAACCTTCTAGTAGTACAAACATAAGGAGACTACAAGGTTCTTTTGGGACAACAACGATTTCATCTCCCTCCCAATATTTATTTTCTCATACATCGTTTCCTTTCCTTGAAATGTTATACTTACTTGATTTATCACTTTTGAAAAATGACCCTATTTCCCACAACCCTTCATGGTCGGTCGTTCCTACCAAGCTACCATCATACATTTCAAAATTCAACGAAAATCCAAGAGAATACCCCTCCACACACATCATAACATATCACTTGTGGTACTCATCCAATTCCTTGATGGATGATCGTGTGAGGATACATATTTTCCAAATACCCATGACCAGAAGTGTCTCCAAGTGGTATATTGAGTTACAAGGCATTTCCTTTAAGAGTTTCAATGACTTGGAAATTGTGTTTCTAACGCATTACCAATTTCCCATTCAGTACTAGATAGGAATGTAGCTCTTGGAATCACTGCATCAAGATACTTCAACCCACATTTCTGATCATATAAATGAGTGCCGATGAAGACATAGGATGATAAAAAAACATATCCTATATAATCTCTTGATGAATTGGTTCACCAAATACCTCCTTCCAACCATTGCCAAGGATGTAACTATGCCCGGGGCGTTTACCGAGGGGAAATCCATCATGTGTACGCAACACTTATATTAGATATACTCTCAGTCGGGTACTCTTTATGACATAATCCCACATGCTCCTAGGTCATCGATAGATTGTAAGAAGACAAACCCATGACCCTATGTCGACGATGTGTTGGGTTTTTTTCCCCATGTTTCTATGCTCCAATTAGCTGATCATATGGGTCACATGTCTATCTCATCACACCCTTCAACTTCTAGCTCTAATGCTAAAATAGAAATGGTCCCTACTCAGGCCTTCGACGTGAATTTTATGTATTCCACACAATCGAGGAATCCTACGAAACCCGGAGGAAAGAAAAAAGAGTAATAAAAAAAAAATCTAGCAATAAGAAATGGACCTCTCCCACCCAAAACAATCAAGGGGGTGCATGAAATGTAAGAAGAAGATTCATTTCCACAGCACAATTTTTGTGGAGGACCATCCTACCCATCAGCGTCCTCGAAAGGATGAGGTCCATTGATTTTTGGCTCAACAAAGAGGACCCCACCATCTCACTATCCTAATTCATTATTTTCCCTCTTAAACTCAACACATGGTTGCAACAAATCCTGCCCCTACGCAATGGGGCATGGAAGGTACCCCTCACCATTAGGGTTCTTCCTCGAATGCTTCTATTTTCATGTGTGACCAGACGATCAATTTGCAAACTCAAGCTAATAATTGTGACGCTTCTGAGCCTACTCTTG